>JASPKZ010005705.1:10000-47500 GCA_030220185.1 Diploptera punctata
GGTTATTCATCAGAACTTTCGATTTGGAGTCATTAAAGTTTATTTTATTTTCATTAGCCCATAATTCAATTTTTTTTTTAAATCCTGATTACAATAATTTCCTACGTCTAATTTAACTCTTCCCTTTTGTCATGATGAGGATATCATCAGCAAAGGCAATTACCTCTGTTCTTTGTGTGAATTGTAAGTTAAGCATGGAATTAGTATAAAACATTCCATAGACCTGGTCCGCAACAAGATCCTTGTGGACAGCCCTTCTCAACTTGTTTTTTTGTTTGATATTCATTTGACGATAGGCTTGCTGTTCTATTTTTGAAAATAATCCTGACATAGTCTATATAAGTTACTTGGACATTCCATTTCTCTTAGGTTATTTAAAATGGTAGGCCACCCACGCAGCGTCAAATGGACCTTTAACATCCAGGCTTACTAGAACGATGTATCCAAATTGCGGTAAATTATGTTGTGACAAAGCTTTTCATTACCCATAGCTGCATCCACCGTACTTTTTTGGGCCATTAAATCCAAACTGTCTTACATTAAAAAGTTTTCTTGAATTTATGTGATGTTCAATCCTATTTATCATCAATTTCTCGAGGATTTTTCCATTTATATTCAACAAGCTTATTGGACGATATTTTGTAACGCTGTGAGTTTCTGTTTTACCATGCTTAATTATTGGAATTATCACCGATCGCTTCCATCTTATAGGAAATATACTATCACTGAGACACTTATTGTATAGTGCAGTGAAGAAGCAGGGGAACATTCTAAAGGCATACAATAAGATATCACTAGTTATTCGTTCTTCTCCAGGCGATTTTCTCGGATTGAAATTCTGCAATATGTTTAATATTTCTGCAGTTGTGAATTCTATGTCCTCCGTGTATTCATAGGTTCTGTTGTAAGTCTTCTTAATTGTTTGTGTCTCTCAGTGTCATCCTGCTCACTGTCTTGCGGGAAAAAGTGTTTTAACATATATTGCAATGTATCAGAAGTATTTACGGTGTATGTTCCATCTTCCTTTCTTAGTGTAGTGAGGGTATTGTTCCCTTTCTGTTTTCTAGCCACAATCTTGTATACTGCTGTCCATGGATTTGATCCGTCCGTCGCGCTACAAAATTCTTTCCATGATTTTAGTTTTTCAGTATTTATTTTTGTTTGATACTGCTTGTTGCCATCCATGTATTGATTTCTTCTGACTTCCCTCAGTTGCTCATTGTTATAAGTTCTTTGATAACGTCTTCTTAATGCATTCACCCTTTTCCTCATAACAGTTAGTTCTGGTGTCCACCATGGAACAGACTTCCCTCTAATCTTTCGTTTATTTCCTCTGTTTATTTTAAAAGTTTCGTTACATGCCTCTTTTATACTATTATAATATATGTCTATTATATGTTTGAGATTTCAATGATTTCTTACTTTATGAGCTAGTTCTTCATCCATTTTTTCCTGGCTGTGTATACAATTAAAGTTTAATTTAAATTTTTCCACTAAAGTGTTGCCAAATTGTTCATAATTTCCACCATGTGTTATGTATCGTATTCCTTCAAACGTATATATTAGATTTTGTATTACATTAGTTATCTTAAACGAAATTATTTTATGATCAGAGCAACTTTCTTCCTCTCCACAGGTCCATTCATTTATATCTTTCAAGAGTTTATTATTGACAATAGTCAAGTCTACCCAACTTCTTCCTTGTTGTGTTTCAAAGGTTGGCACACTATTATTTTCATTTACAATATGTAGATTATAGTAAATTCCTCCATGCATCTGCGTCTTTCGTTAGTAATTTTATCATACCATAATTTATTTCTAGCATTGCTATCCACTGAAATTATTAATCCATAGCCATTAGTGTGGTCTATAATTTTTTCGATTTTTTGTATATCTTCATTTATATCAGACAGTCCATCGAAGTACATACTTACACCAAAGAATGTTTTGTTGCCATACGTAATGTGAATGACAACACTATCTTCATCTGAAATTTGACTAATAGTGGTAACATCCATATTCTTATTATTAATAACTATCGCCGCCCTTCTACTCCGATTTCCACTTGTGAATATTCTAAATTTTAAAGGAAAGCATGCCAGTTTATTGTTAATTAAATATGGTTCTTGGATAAATGCTATATCAATCTGTTGTTCATTAAGGAGTTGCACTAAATTGTTGGTAGATATTCTAGAGTGTTTTAAATTAACTTGAAAACAGCATATGTTGTACTTATCCATTTCAATAATCTGTATTGTCTTGATAACGCTTCAATGCTAACTGGTGACAAGGACAATGTATGTATGTATGCGTGTATGCGTGTATGCGTATATGCATGTATGCGTGTATGCATGTATGCGTGTATGCATGTATGCATGTATGCATGTATGCATGTATGCATGTATGCATGTATGCATGTATGCATGTATGCATGTATGCATGTATGCATGTATGTATGTATGTATGTATGTATGTATGTATGTATGTATGTATGTATGTATGTATGTATGTATGTATGCATGTATGGATGCATGGATGCATGTATGCATGCATGTATGCATGTATGTATGTATGTATGTATGTATATATAGATGTATATATATATATATATATATATATTGTGTTAGTTGGAACGTCTTCTCGCTACCTCTTGTTTGAATTGAGAATACTATATATATATATATATATATATATATATATATACACCGTGATTCAAAATTGACTTTACAACTTTACAAGCTTATAGAAATTTATTTAGAAGACCTACAGAATTGGTTTTAATGTCATGTGATAGCACAACTCATCAAGTTTTCACCGACATAGTTTTATAGTACCTAGTTCTCTCACCGCGTGCGCTAACGTAGTTCATATCAAAATGGCTGCTTTCACAGGTGCCGAGCGTGCTCGTTGTGTGTTTTTGTTCGAAGAAACTAAATCTGCGACAATTGTTCAGCGTAGATTTCGTACCCAGTATGGTAAGGATCCTCCTAGCAGGCCAACAATTTATTCTTGGCACGAAACATTTGTTAGGACTGGCTGTTCTGTTAGTCATTTCAAGCATACTGGCCGTCCACGTACGGCTGAAGCTGTGGTTGAACAAGTGAGGGATAGCTTTGCTCGGAGCCCTAGGAAATCAACGCGGCGTGCGTCACGTGAGACTGGCATTTCACAACCGACCATTTAGCGCATACTACGGAGACGTTTCCACTTGAAACCATACCGATTTTCGATGGTGCAACACATTACTGATAATGATAAGATGGTTCGACGTGATTTCTGTGCAGAAATGCTTGGTGGGATTGAGGAAGATGAAACGTATTTGAACCACGTTATCTTCAGCGACGAGTCTACATTCCACGTCAGTGGCAAAATAAATACCCATAACTGCAGGATCTGGGGCTCTGAACTTCCACATCTCCATCTGCAACACGTACGTGACAGCCCGAAAGTGAATGTGTTTTGTGCCCTAAGTAAAACTAAAGTGTACGGCCCCTTCTTTTTCCAAGAAAAAACTATCAACGGTACGATTTATCTGGATATGCTAGGAGGATCCTTACCATACTGGGTACGAAACCTACGCTGAACAATTGTCGCACATTTAGTTTCTTCGAACAAAAACACAACGAGCACGCTCGGCAATTTTGATATGAACTACGTTAGCGCACGCGGTGAGAGAACTAGGTACTATAAAACTATGTCGGTGAAAACTTGATGAGTTGTGCTATCATATGACATTAAAACCAATTCTTTAGGCCTTCTAAATAAATTTCTATAAGATTGTAAAGTTGTAAAGTCAATTTTGAATCAGAAATGTCAATAAGAAAAATGTATGTTTGTGTTGGAATACTTGAGTAGCTCGGTTGGTTAGAGCGCTAAACGTACAGAGTTTAGAGACTCGGGTTTAAATCCCGACTGAAACATTCATTTTTCTTTTCATATCATATATATAATATATATATATATATATATATATATACCGTGTCCCATTCAAAACTCCCACATTTTAATTAATCAAAATTCTCAAAATATGCGGAATTATGATATGAGGTTGGCATTAAAAGAAAGAAGAACTCAAAAGAATTTTAGTTTCCATTATTGCAGTTAATTCATCTGTCGCATGTTGAACAATAATGACATAAAACAAAATGGTGACTCCTCAGCAACGAGCACAGAATGTTTTCTGGTAGGCAGAGACGAAGTCAATAATTACAATGCATAGAAATTACCGGAGAGAATATGGAGGAAATGCACCTGATGGAAAGACCATTAAGGCATGGCTTTGTAAGTTTCTGACGACTGGAAGTTAAAAAAATAATCAGGAGGTGCTCGTACACGTTTTCAAAAGAAAAGATTGAAGAAATTAGAGCAGGATTTTAGATAAGTCCACAAAAATCAATTCGCCAAGCTTCCCGGCAGTTCAATGGACATGTTGGACGGAACGTAGCACGAAATCGAATACAGACTTGATATTGTTCGTGGTACTAATGGTGCACATATAGATGTGTTTCAGTGTGCGGCAATGAAAATTCTTTCAGTTTATGTTTCGTTTAATACCGGCCTCATTTCACAACTTTGTTAGTTATGATTAATTAAAATGTAGGAGGTTTGAATGGGACACTCTGTATATATATGTTACACACACACTATGTTGGTCCTCGTCTTCAGATCTAATGTATAAAAAAATGAGAGCATATAACATAAATTTAGAATATTCAAAATATGCTAACCACCTATTCCAATTTAATCATTGCTTCGATCAAAATTTTGAAATTTTACATGTTTGTGATAAGGGTAAGAAGTTAGATCTTTTGGAGGCTGTAGAAATAAATAAATTGAAAAGTAGTAACAAACTGTTAAATTCTCAACTTGATTTGAATGAATCGCCTTTCTTAAATTAAAAAAAATAAATAAATATTGTTGTATTGTTGCTTAGATTAGTTGGAACACAATTCATAATTTAACATGTCTGAAGAAAGTACACTGTACCGAAACAGCTGTCACTGAATTATATAATAAATATGAAAATCAAATAAAACTACGTTTTATTTTTATTTAATTAATAAAGATGAATGTTTGTTTGTTTGTTCGTACTTTATGCGCGACCACACCGTTGATCCGATTGTGATGGGCTTTTTGCAAAATGGTCAGAAGATTCCCGGGATGAACATAGACTATTAAGAGAGTTGTGATACTCATCTCCCATACGCATAAAAATCGCCCTATGTAGTGGAAAACGTGAAAAAAGTAGCTCTTTGGACGCTTAAATGGCTTACGCTGCCTAAACCATAACAAATACACAAAATTAATGTACACAGAATTGAATATATCAAAACGCTCTACAAAAAAGTCCGCGGCAGTATATGTTTATCTCTTACGCATAACTCACAATAACAATTTCTGTCTTTCATTGATGCCACGAAGATCGAGACAAGTAAGTAGATTCTTGTGCAAGCATAGCAGCACATGGCGGGTATTCTTTTACGGATAACTCACAATAACGAATTTTGTCTTTTAGCTAATTTGTGCCAAGATGATCGAGATAAGTAGATTTCCGGGCAATACCGGGTAATCAGCACAGGAAATCTTAAAATAATTACGATACATTTATAATCATTTTTCAATTTACTTATTCAATTAATCGCAAGAAGTACATTGATTTTTGTCTTTCAGCTCATTTATGGCAAGAAGATCGGGATGAGTAGATTACGGGACAACGTCGGGTAGGCCTAAACAGCACGGGTTATCTAAAATATAAATTTATAATTATTTTTCCATTTACTTATTCAATTAAACATAAAAACACATTAATTTTCATTTATTTAGGCGTAGCAGCGCAACGTCGGGTATTAGCTAGTACAAAAAAAAAATTTTCCTCAACTTCTAAGCCCTATTATTTACAGTTTAATTTTCCAAAGCAAGGAATTCTCTTCCACTTGAAAAAGGCATATGATTCATTAAGAGGATGAAGTTATATAGTATCCTGCTAGAGTTCGGAATTCCTAAAAAGTTAGTTAGACTTATACGAATGTGTTTAAATGGCACAAATAGTAGGGTGCGTGTAGGTAAACAGTTTTCGGATACTTTTGTAATCTACAATGGATTGAAGGAAGGAGATGCACTATCTCCTCTACTATTTAATTTTGTACTAGAGCATGCCATCAAATCTTTAGAGGATGAAGAAGGCCTACAACTCAATGTTATTAATAAGCTGTTAGTTTGTGCTGATGATGTACTACTGGCCGATAGCGAGGAGATACTGAAGGCCAACACGCACACACTACTAAGTAACACTAAGAAATTGGGACTGGAAGTAAATATCAATAAACTAAATATATGGTCACACATAGAAATACAGTATATAATGGAAATGGACAGCTAATAACAAATGAGGGAAATTTTGAGGAAGTGGCTGAATTCAAATACCTAGGAACAATAATCACAAACTGGAATGAGATGCAAAAAGAAATTAAACATAGGGTGAATTCTGGAACAGCGTTCTATTATGCATTACAGAGACTCTTGACTTCCCAACTCCTTTCAAAAAGTTTAACTGAAAATATATAAAACTATTATTCTACCAATTATATTATATGGATGCGAAACATGACTTTAAGGGGGAAAGGAGATTACGAGTATTTGAGAATAAAGTTCTTAGGAAAATGTTTGGACCAAAGAGAGATGAACAGATTGGTGAATGGAGAAGACTGAATAACAATTAATTACATGGTCTTTATAGGAAGCCAGGTATAATGAGAACAGTTAAGTCTCGTAGACTGCGATGGACAGGACATGCGGCACGAATGGGGAATGAAAGACGTGCATGGAAGCTTCTTGTAGGAAAACCAGAAGGGAAACGCCCAGTTAGTAGACCAAGAATGAGGTGGGAGAATAATATTAACTATGATTTGAGGGAAGTATATTATACAGGGGATGATTGGAAAACATTAGCTCGGGATAGGGATGTATGGAGAGCTTATGTCCACGCGGCCATGAACCTACGGGTTCCATAGTGTCAGTGAGTTAGTTAAGGAATTCTCTTCCTTCCTGTGTAAGAGAATATCAAACTATAACATCATTAGAAATGAAGTAGGACATTTACTTAAAAACTAACATATACTAACTCACTGGCACTATCGAATCCGCAGGTTCATGGCCGCACGTACATAAACTCTCCATGCATCCCTTTTTTGAGGTAATGTTTTCCAATCATTCACTGTATAATCTAGCTCCCTCAAATCATAGTTAATGTTATTCTCCCACCTCATTCTTGGTCTACCTACTGGGATTTTCTCTCTTGTTTTCCTACAAGAAGCTTCCACGCACGTCTTTCATTTCCCATTCGTGCCACATGTCCTGCCCATCGCAGTCTATGAGACTTAACTTTTATCCTATATCTGGGTTCCTATAAAGATCATGTAGTTCACTGTTATGTAGTCTTCTCCATTCAACTAACTTATACACATCAATAATAATAGGGTATTCTTTCAACAAGTCATAATTTATTTTTTGTATGTTTTTATTAAATATTATGAATATTTGTCAATATTTTAAGCTAAACAATATATATATAACCAATAAGCAAACTTACATTTCTTATTTTTCCTTGAGTTTTCCCTTGCATTCTGTAAAATCTCGACGTATATTCAGCTATAAGAGGACTGGAATAAGTAAATAATTTTGTCTCATATGTATTAGATAAAGACTCTCTACTGTAATAATTATCTTGTTTTATTTCTTTTTATAGATAAAATGTGAGTGTGTGAGAATAAAGTTCGTGGGAAAAATATTAGACGAAAAGACAGGTAAATGGAGAAGACTCATAACAGTGAGCTACGTGATTTTATGAGACAACGTATATAATAAGAACATCGTAGACTGCGATGGGCAGGACATATGGCACGAATGATAATTTAAAGAGGAGCATGAACATTTCTAATAGGAAACCCAGAGGGAAAACACACAGTAGATAATCCATTAATGAGATGGGAGAATAACATTAACCATGATTTGAGGGAGATAAATTATACAGGAGATTATTGGAAAATAAGAGCTCAAGATAAGGTCGTATGGAAAGCTTATTTTGGCACGGCGATGAGTCTCTGGGTTTGATGTGCGAGTTACGTACTAATAGGTGGTGCATTACTATGACATGCCAATTATTTTCCATCTTTGAGTTTCGAGCAAGTAAATAACATTTATATAGGTATTCTGATGAAAACTGAGTAATATTTATTGGGTGGAGAAGAAGTGATACATGAGACAATGTTACACTGGTTTGGGCATGTGAATGGAATGGAAGATGGAAAACTACGTAAGGAAATGTTGCAATGGATACTAGATGGGAGAAACGGAAAGGAAGACCGTATAGATAATTGATGGATGGTTGGATGGAGCTAGAAGATCCATGGAACTGAATGGATTACAAAATATACATCCATTGGATACGGAAAAATGGAGAAATGAATTAAATAGTGGACTTTTATATATAGGCTATTTAAACATACCTTATATGTTTGATAGAAGAAACTACAATATTGTAGAAAGTCCTACATGGATAATAATAATAATAATATTAACAATAATAAATGATAATATAAATGATAATGAATAATAAATAATTTTTTTTGAGAATTTTCCTCATCATTGAGGATTTTCTCCAACCAATCTTAGTAATTAACATGAATTAAAAAATAAATAAATATAAATGACTTCCGACTTATAGACTATAATAATAATAATAATAATAATAATAATAATAATAATAATAATAATAATAATAATAATAATAATAATAATAATAATAATAATAATAATAATAATAATAATAATAATAATAATAATAATAATAATAATGGTTAGTAATTCAAAACTGCCTTAGAAATCCTGGTTCTTGACATACGGTCCAAATGTTGACGCCAGTAATTCTTTGTAGACTTCCGAAAGAAATTTAGTTTCCTCAGATTAGTTGCTGGAATGAAGGAGGTAGACAGTGGTAGGGCTGCCATTAAGTTCCTGCATATGCTATGTGTAGATTACCATTTTCTTCAATCTTGATGGTACAGTTACACTGTTGTTACTCCAGAATAAATGAATAATAATAAATTATTATTTAATAATAAACATAATAATATTATGTTATTATTATTATTATTATGATTATTATTATTATACTAGACCACGGTGGTTATGCCTCTAGTTTCAAGGGACGCGTGATCACACCCGGCCGTGGTAGATGGACTTTTATTTTTTTAGGATGGAGAAATCCAAGGAAAAAGTCCCCGGGAGGGACTTAAAGCCGTGGATCCTAAGTTTGAAGATTTGCAGGCTTGTAAAATAACCACAAGCCTGAATAAAAAGGCGTCTGTGCAATATTTACCAATCGTTTCCCCTTCGGTAATAGCCTACCTTAGTTATCCACTAGATGTCTCGAGACACAGGCCACCACCTATCACTCGCTGACATCTATGGGTAAATGAGCGTAACTAAATTATCTTGGTCAATAAGTTCCCATTCGCGAGCGCCCTAATCCCGGCACAGTGAAGGAAAGGGCTTAATAATAACAACAACAATACTAATATTTAATAACAATAATAATAATAATTATTATTATCATATTGGAGCTGAAATTCAACAAAAACTTAGAACAAAAACTTATGTCGATGTAAATGGATTTATTGAGGAGAGCAGCAAGATGTTCAAAATTAGAAAAAAAAAAAAAAAGAAATACTGTCATAGGAGAAAAAAATGAATATTAGATTATGTATAAGATACAAGCAATTAAATTGGTATAGGCATGTACTACAAATGCAAGAAGAAAGGTTACCCAGAAAAACATTGGAATGGTGTCCACCTGGAAGAAGAAAGAAAGGAAGATCTCGAAACTCGTGGAAGCAAGAAATAAGAACTGGAATGATAACAAGAGGACTGGAAGACATTGAGTGGATGGATAGAGACGAGTGGGAAAGGCAAATAAAACTTTAGGCACAGAAATATATGTAAGCATTGAAAATCTGTATATAAATAAATAAAATAGATGATTATTATTATTTTTGTTGCTGTAAAGGGTTATGTGAAAAATGATGGAAATAACGTACGAGTTAATAAAGTTGAAATAAAGTCTAAGGACACCATCATAATATTGAAGGAAATAAAATGAAAAGAATGTGATTCGAAAATGGAAGTTGAAAATAATTTCATAATAGAAGAAATAGAGAGAAGAGTTACCTAAATTTCCGGACATAGCAATCAATAAAAATCAATAATAACATCCACGTGACATCTTTACATTATAAAGAATGTAGATTAACAATGGATTAACACGTACAAATGTTAGTGAGAAGATAGATGGATTTTCACTGAATAGGTAGATACACAAAACAGATACATTTCTAAAGAAGGCAAACAAATAAATACACATTGTCTGTGACACTAGACAAATTTACATTCAGTAACAAGGTGTTTCCTCTTGTAATAAGTTAAAACGCTATTTGCAAGGCAGGAAGCAGCCCGATATATTAATTACGGAAGCTAATGGACGTTTTAATTCAATTACAATGTTTCCGTTTACTTAAGTCTCCATTAGTCTAGTGTCACCGTCCACAGGACTCAATGCTGTATACTCATGCACTTTTGTAAGACATTAGGCCTATTGCCACTTATTAAGATTAATTTCAATTTATTATTGCTGGCTCCTTGGCGCAAATGGTTAGACGCTCACCGCTGGGGTCACTCCATGTGGGTTTCATGGTGGATGAAATGGAGCTTGGGCAGGTTTTTCTCGGGGTTTTGTCCAGTTTTCCCTACCATAAATTTAATTCCATCATTTCTCCACACTCATCTCATTCATTTCGTTTCGTTCATCCGCCCCTGTGACGGCTTCATCTCATCTCATTCCTCGATCCGGCTCTGAGTTAGACACGAGTTGAGGACATATATTATAGTCGACCACTGTGGTCTCGAGGTTGCGTGCTGCCTTGTCACGCAGCGGGTCCGGGTTCGATCCCCGGTCGGGGCAGGTTTCTGGGTGAGGTTTTTATCGGGGTTTTTCCTCACCTGTAAGACAAATGTCAGGAAAACTTTAAGGCCCAAACGGTCCCCGAAATCATATGGCCATCATCATCCTTATCATTATCATCATCACCATCCTTCATCGGTGTGGAAAGCAACTGGAAGCTACCACACCTACAATTCCCTAGTAGAGCTGCAAGCATGAAAATGCTATGATTGCAGTGAAGGACCTGCCCTCGGGCAGAATTACTATAGATGGATATATATTATTCTAAACTGAATCGCGTCAAGGAAATCATCCAACAGTCCATAATTTGTCAAATTTGAGGTAAATATATTTTATTCCATACTATATATCATGTCCACCGCTGTGGTCTCGAGGTAGCGTGTTACCTTGTCACGCAGCAGGCCCGGGTTCGATTCCCGGTTGGGACAGGCTTCCTGGATGAGGTTTTTTCGAGCTTTTTCCTCAACTGTAAGACAAATATCAGGAAGTTTAGGGCCCAACGGTCCCTGAAAATCATTCAGCCATCATCAATATTATGACCATCATCACTCACCTGGTGTGGAAAGAACGGGAAGCTATCACACGTAGTAAAACTGCAAAGATTCTAGCGAAAGGCCTACCCTCGAGCAGAACACTATAGATAGATAGATAGATAGATAGATAGATAGATAGACTATATATCATATTTATTGGCTTCGGTGGTCTAGGGGTTAAGTTCCTTGCCTCTGGTCCCAAAGTTTGTGGATTCAGACGAGGTTGGATAAATGGATGTTTGTAAAATGCGGACAAGTCCTCCAGTATCCCGAGTCCGAAGATTTTTCGGGCTGGTAAAAAATATCATCACTCGCTGATATATTTAGGGAAATAACTAACTCACTGCCACTATCATACCCAGATGTTAATGACTGCGCGCACATAAGCTATCCATACATACATATCCAAAATTAATGCTTTCCGATCATCCCTGAAATCAGTAACCATACATTCGCGTTTACTGAGATTTTGTTAATTCTACTGTGATGTACTTTCTACTGTTTCCATTAACGCTATCACTTATAAATAGAGATGAAACCTCTCCTTCCAATGACTAAGCTTCAATCATACAGTAGAGGTCACTCTGAACTCTGAACAGCGGTTACATGTAAACAAGAGCAGGATTCAGACTAGCAGACAAAGAAAACTTCGGCGGAACATAAAAGTTGTGCACTGACTGTTCGGAACATTTGGAGTGAAATATAACTAAAATAAAGTGGTTATTCCAAACTGTTTAAATAGAAGACTTTCAACTTTAGAAATTGTATATCAGCTGCTACCAACATTTCACACAAGAATTTAGATTGTGTAGTTGAAATTCCTTTTTCGGTATCTTTGTTTAAAATTTACAAAATAAAAATAGAATACCTGAGACCTCAGTCTTCCTCACCTTTGGATGTAGGATGTGGAATAATTTCGGAGCACATGCTCCATCTTCAGCTTGTAAATTAGTACTACTTGCTCGTGAGAATCTTGTAGAGAGGGTTGACATCATTATTCTTAGGGTATCATTTTACAATTCATTTCCCACCATTTACAATAATTTTTACATTTTTCTAACGATTATTTCATTTTATTTTTATATGCTATTTAACTACATGACATGAAGACGTGGCATCCATATTGATTTTAACGACTATTCTATGCAACAACAAAGACTTTTTCCAGTGCAGCCAACACAGAATATGCACTAATTAACTGTACACATATACTTCTGAAAGTCAGAACTTACTATTTATTTCTGGGCGTTGTATTCTTTCACAGATTAGAGTGCTTAAATTGCGTTAGGTTAGCTTTTAGCTTGGTCTTTCACAGGTTACAGTACTTAAATTTCGTTAGGCTGCTTTTAGATTCGTTAAATATCGTGCATATGTTGGCTGTATCCCGTGATTCCATAGTGAAACCGCTTCGCGTTTGTTGGCGCATGCTCATGGTGTATGATTGGAACTTAAAAAAAAATCGCGTCACATGTTATAAAGTATTCCCCAGAAAACTATTTTAATACCCATTTCCCTCTGAAGTCATACATAATGGTCCCATCAACCATACTCTGATATCGTGTTTACGAAGGAATTATTCTATCTTTACTTATGTATGTATGTGTGTATAAATGTATGTATGTATTAATCACTTACGACTAGGGGCCAAAACACACATTTCTCCCCCTCTCGGACGCCCCTGCCTACTATAATCAAACCAAAATAACTTAACAATATTATGATGCTGTGATTCAGTAATTTTCATTTGAGTTACAGGTTCCATTTCTCAAATACCTTGTCTATAACCACATCATTAATGCTCATAAAATCCATATCAAATTCCGTTGAGGTAATAGTCGTAAGATAAAACAATATTAAAATATATACCTGTTGGCAGGTGCCGTCGTGTTCAACTGTGTTAAAATATCGTATTTAAAATATTATGCGGAAGCCTTTCGGAAGTTAACTTCCATCATCAGGAGGATGAGTATATGCAACAGTTGTTGTTTATGACGTTGTAGGCGATACTTCAAGGCTATCAACGTCTACAACGTCGTAAACAATAACAACTAGTAGAATATACTCATCCTGCTGCTGATGGAAGTTAACTTCCGAAAGGCCTCCATATAATATTTTAAATACAATATTTAAACACAGTTGAGGACGACGGCACCTGCCAATAGGTATATATTTTAATAATTTTTATCTTATAAGTTATAATTATATAATTGTTCTCGGTTTATTCAATTTCTCTCTATAAATCGTTTTGAAATATATAGGAAAAGAGGGAGAAATTAAAGTATTTAGAGAATGGGAACTAAGTGAAAGAATTAGAGGAATGATAGAAGAGAGAATATGTGGAGTGAAAAGTATATATAAAACCGACTATTACAGTTTGAAACCCAAGCAGACAAATGTATAGACTTAGGTTAACTTTGGGAACAGAAATTCAAATGTAACGATCCACTGACAAAGATGACCTACTCAGATGTTGGGAAATACGATTACAGTGCTCTTTTGTTCTTTAAAGAGCAACTAAACACAAAAGGACCACAACGAATATGCTTTCATTTGTCAAATAAAACACCTGATTCAATTTTTTTAAAATACGGATATAATATAAACATTTTAAGTTGCCAATAATTTTGTGAAATGTTACCAGTGATTGAAATAGTTTACATGTATTCCATTGCCAAATGACAGATTGACTCAGTGGTACTATCAAACCCGGAGGTTCGTGACCGCGCGGACATAAGCTCTCCATACTTCAGTATCCCGAGCTAATGTTTTTCAATTATCCTTCTGTATAATTAACCTCCCTGAAATCACGGTCAATATTGTTCTCCCACCTCATTCTTGGTCAACAAATTAGACGCTTTCCCTCTGGATTTCCTACAATAATTCTCCATGCCCCTATTTCATTTTATACTAGTGCCACATGCCCTGTCCTTAGATCAATGATCTGTCTGTTCGTCTTTTTTTGGTTTAACATTTTTTTAAAAGAATTTTATTCTCAAATACTTGTAAAGAGAGCATGTATCGCACCATCTAACTGAAATAATAACTGTTTATATATTTTTTATTTAATACTAGGGGACCCGAAAGTTTAATTCTCGTGTCATGCCCGGACGATAAAAATATTATAATTCTTCTTCTTCTTCTTACTTCCAAGTATTAGGCCAAGGCCTGTTACGATCCTATAGAAAATTTTCCCTCCAGCGTAAATAGTTTGATCCTTCCGGAAAATTCTCATATAAGATTTGAAAGCATAATAATAGTCCCTTCGATTGGTTGCTGGCCAAAGGAAGGCAAGACCAGTGATGGGGCTGCCATCTTATAGCCTCTGGTCAGGCTTTTCTGGAGAAGAAAAGAAAATAAAGGAAAGAAGAAATGGAAGAAAGGAAAGACTCCCTAGCCCTCAGTGCCCTAATAGCGTCGGGGTCGAAAAAACAAGAGTTAACCAAGGGAGGTTAGATAGTAAAGTTAAAAGTGTGCAAAACACAAGTAAGTGGAAGAAATGTTTTGCTCAGCTTGAGCACCTTGTGGTCGCCATCCACATATCCTCTAGATGAGGACCCTTAGGGTAAATTAAATCCACTAATTAATAAGTTCGCAACAAAACTCCTCACTTCCATCTGTTGTGGCTCAAGAAGTGTGCAATATGACGTGACATTTTTGTCGCGCGGAATATGTCGGTAATGCAGATGACTATACATCTGACAAAAAACCTATTACTCGATCGAACCGCCATCTACCGGGTCCAATTGTGAATGCAAACCATCCAGGGACCCAATAAAAAAACAGAAACAATATTTCATCAAAATTGGTCCAGTCGTTTAGGCAGTTTTTAATTTCGGAATTCAAGTAAACCTCCACTTCTAATTGTCTGATTTTGCTCACATTTGGATAATATCTACCTCGGTTTATTTTAATAGGTTATACTGAGTTTCGTTGTGAAACATCCAAAATTGTGACCGCTAGAGCGATTTTTAAATTTTCACTTCATGTGAACTCCTACACCTAATGGTTTTTATAGGATCAAATTATGAATCTAAAACATCCTGAGAGCTATCCATACAAACACAACAATTTTTATTATAATCAGTGAAGTCGTTTAGACAGTTTTTAATTTCGGATTTCAAGTAAACTTCCTCTTCTAATTGTCGGAATTCGTTTATTTTTAGACAATACCTACCTCGGTTTATTTTAATAGGATATACTGAGTTTAATTGTGAAACATCGACAATTGTGACCGCTAGAGCGATTTTTAAATTTTAACTTCAGGTGAAATTCTACACATAATGCTTTTAGAGAATCTAGAGCGATTTTTAAATTTTAACTTCAGGTGAAATTCTACACATAATGCTTTTAGAGAATCTAGAGTGATTTTTTAATTTTAACTTCAGGTGAAATTCTACACATAATGCTTTTAGAGAATCTAGAGCGATTTTTAAATTTTAACTTCAGGCGAAATTCTACACATAATGCTTTTAGAGAATCTAGAGTGATTTTTTAATTTTAACTTCAGGTGAAATTCTACACATAATGCTTTTAGAGAATCTAGAGCGATTTTTAAATTTTAACTTCAGGTGAAATTCTACACATAATGCTTTTAGAGAATCTAGAGTGATTTTTTAATTTTAACTTCAGGTGAAATTCTACACATAATGCTTTTAGAGAATCTAGAGTGATTTTTTAATTTTAACTTCAGGTGAAATTCTACACATAATGCTTTTAGAGAATCTAGAGCGATTTTTAAATTTTAACTTCAGGTGAAATTCTACACATAATGCTTTTAGAGAATCTAGAGTGATTTTTTAATTTTAACTTCAGGTGAAATTCTACACATAATGCTTTTAGAGAATCTAATTGTGAATCCAAGCCATCCAGGGACCCACTCAAACACACAAGAAATTTCATCAAAATCGGTCCAGCCGTATAGGCTATTTTAAATTTCGGACTTCAAGTAAACCCCCACTTCTAATGGTCGGATTTCGCTGAATTTTGTATAGTACATACCTCGGTTTAATTTAATAGGATATTCCGAGTTTTGCTGTGAAACATCGAAAATTGCAATCGCTAAAGTGATTTTTAAATTTTCGATTCAGGTGAACTCCTACAACTATTGCTTTTAGAACATAATAGATAACGGCTTAACACTCGCAGCATCTGAAACCCTGTAGGCCTACATACAAATTGTCACGAAGATCGGTTGAACGATTTAGAAGTCTATAAAGGACAGACAGACAGACAGACAGACAGACAGACAGACAGACAGATAGACAGACAGACAGACAGACAGACAGAGAGACACATATACAATCATTTTTATATATAGCCTAAATTAAATTAAGAGACATTCTTCTTCTTCCTTTCCAGGATTAGGCCAATGCGACCTGTTCCGGTCTCAAGTCCATCGTTTCCTTGGCCGTCCCAAAGATCTTTTTCCATGTGGTTTGTAGGTGTTGATCTTTTTGGGTAATCTTGTATTGTCCATTCTGTCTAAATGTTCTTTCCATTGGTATTTGTGTTCTTCTAGTTTATCAACTATTGAAAATATCTCCAGTTAATTTCTTATTGATTCATTGTGTACTCTATCCATGCGTGTACGTACATCCTTTTACGGATCTTAAAAATTTCATTTCAGTGGCTTGAATGTGTGATATATCTTTTTTTTGTAAGTACCCAAGATTCAGATCCATATAAAAGAACAGGAACAGCCATAATTTTATAAAACCTGACCTGAGTTTCTCTTCGAGTATTTCGGAGGGTTCTTCTTATGGTGCCACACATCATTTGATATCGGTTTAATTTATTATGTATATCCCAATCATAGCTATATGTTATATCTGAACCAAGATAGTTAAAGTGTGCTATCTGTTTATTATTCCATTATTGATCACTATTTTAGCTCTGACTGACACTTTGTCCTGAAAGCCATAGTTTTAGTTTTTGAAGTTGAGATTTTAAGATTATAATAAATTAAGAGACATAATATGTAAATATAGGCCTACATAAAAAATCTTTTAATTTTGTAAAAATATGTAATTATGATAAAATATGTAAAAATATGTAATGATACATTTTTATATATGATTACGTTTCTAATTCGTGGACATTTATCAATTTTACCCATGTATAAGCAATGGGAAAGAATATGTAATTATGCCTACATAAAATCCTAGCCTTATTCATAACGTTTGACAGCTCGGCCTACACTTGAACGTCTCGGTGTAGGATCCGCTGGCCCTGGTTATAAGACATCCTGGTGGTATTGTTAAAAAAATCATTATCATAACAATAAACGCATTTCCTATTAATAATGCAATGGTAACCATGGAAATTATTCAAACGATCTTTATGTTGAAATTAAATAGAAGGAGTTCTTGAAGAAATTATTTATTGAAAGAAATATTTGACCGCATCGAACGATCATCTGCTGGAATTAATACAGGATTAATCTCAAGATAATTTAAATGGAAAGAATATAAAGAAAACACATTTCCAATCACTTCCTAAAATTTTGAAGGACAAAATACGTACGTATTAAAACTAATATTTTTAATATTTCGTGTAACTTGGCGGATCCATGGCGTAAGTGGTTAGACGCTCGCCTCTCACCGCTGGAGTCTCGACAATTTCCTAGTATTAAATTATAGGCTAACGGATTCATTAAATAAGTATTAGTATTTATTAAAATGGGAACAGGATGCCAATAGTTGGCACTTACGTTAAATGTGGGTTGAGGTTTCAGATAGAGAAAGGCAGCTACGACGCCTGGGAGACCCGACGTGCTGACCACATGCCACCCCTGCACTGGTTGGTGATAATCCAACTAGTGATTGGCACATATGGATGCGAGGCCGGCGACCGGTAAATGGGCCATATTCACATTGAGTTTGCTTTTTAGTAGCGCATTCATTTAAAGCCAAACAGCTAAATCAATTTAAAAAAGTGTTCTGCTTAAGTCCGAAGAAATTTGTGCATCAATTATAGAAGTATTATGATGTGTAAAAATGGTGACGAAATGTCAATAGCTGACAATTTTTTTAAACATTCTTAGTATGAAATTATACGTTATCAAACATCAAATACAGAATTATACATTTTATTCACTGTCACCAGAATGTCACCGCGACATTTCTGGTATCATCTCCTGGTATTGCGTAAAATAGAGTTCAAAAAAGGTAACTACAACATATACGAACCAAGGCCCGCTGTGTGACAGGACAGCACGTTACCTACAGACCAGAGTGGTGGTACTGTGCACGTCTTACAGGTATTCTCTGTTGAGTAAGCCAAGTTTTACTTATCGATTTTAAGCCTAACAACTAAAATATTATTAAAATATTGTTCCATCAAACTAGGGCCCACTACGTAACAGGACAGCACGCTACTCGAGACCACAGGGGTGGTATTCTGTACGTCTCACAGGTTTTCTCTGTTGAGGAAGCAAAATTCAACTGATGGATTTTAAGCCAAACAGCTAGAATAGAATTAAAAAATTGTTCCAAGTTTATCTGTAGATATTATGTCAAAAAGCTAAAATTGAATTCAAAAGTTGTTAACAGAAAGATAACTACAAACAGCTAAAATAGAATTTAAAATTTGTTCAAAGTTTAATTTGTCGATTCAGGACATAAAAAGCTAAAATCGCCTCCAAAAATTAACAGAAAGATAACTACAAGCAGCTAAAAGAGAATTAAAAAATTGAAGAATCTAGTGAGAGAGGGAGCTATGCAATTTTGAGAAGAAATTGAAATAATCAGTGCTATTTGTATTAAAATATATATTTTCACTTTTGCATAGTTTACATAACAGTAAGTTAAAGAAGGAAAAGAGTTTTCCCTTAGATCATCGGCTGATTAATGCCTTTGACATCGTCCGATTCCCAATAGCCATCCAATCTCCTGGTTGTAGATGTTTCTCCTTCATGTATAAATATATTCCCTGACTCCAGGAGGTATTAGGTCTTCCTCTGCCTCGTCTTCCTTCAGGTTTCCATTCCAAAACAGATTTTGGTGGCCGAGCCTCTTCCATTCGCTGGACATGTCCGTACCATCTTAATTGCCGAGTTTTAATATAATCTAATTAGCGCCTTCAATGTTCATTTTCTCCCTTATAACTGAGTTCCTAATTTCTTATCTTCTTGAAATTCTTTCTGCCCTTCGTATACAATAAATTTCCGTTGCCAAAAGATACACATTTGTTTATGTTGTTAATGGCTAAAGTTCTGCTCCATAAGTGATGATGCTTTTAACAATTGTATGATATATATATTCATTTTATTTTTATTACTAATAGAGAAGTTACCCCGTTATTGTACAAATAATTTCGTAATATAATGCTTTATAAAACCCAATTTATTTCCATTTCTTCTCAAAGTGGTATAGCTCCCTCTCTCACTAGACCCATTAATTGTTCAAAGTTTAATTAGTCGATTCCAACCATAAAAGCTAAAATTGCCTAAAAAATTAACAGAAAGATAACTACTAGGGCAAGGATTTTAATGCAAAACAAAATACAGAATAATGCACCATAAAAATGCAATAATGCACGGCAAATTACAAAAATGCACTAAAATTAAAAACAATGCAATATGATATTTATAAAATTCACATTTGCAGGTAAATATAATATGTTCACTTTTTTACTCCTGCACTGCAATGTACAACAAACAACTGCTGTAGATTGTCGAAGGATCAACGTTTTTATTGTATCTTAATAATTACTTGTACACCGAGAAATTCCCTTCCACTTCTAGCGATACTAAAGGTGAATATTGAAAATAAACTATATCATTGCATTGTAAGGTCCCTGGTAGCACTTTTACATAATAATTTTCACCTGATATTGATGACAGCATATCAAATATTTTATTTTTATTCAAAATCATTATAATTTTCTTCAATACATCCATTCTCATTTCACCACTCATTTACTACAGTTTCCACTAGGATCCATTGCTTCACTAATTGAACTGCTGATTTCTACAAAATGATTATGTTGGAATGTGGGAAGGCAGAACCTCTTCATAAAATATAAGTATACGTCAGTTTGTATACTGGTAGACACAGTAAAAGTAAATTATGTTTAAAACATGCATATTTCCTCGCCTCGCGAACATGCATAAAAGTGCCAAAAAATATGTTTGAATGGTTAAAACAAGAAGTAATATGCTATTTCAACAAAAAATGCAATAAGCCAAAAAATGTAAGTAAATGCAACCACAAAGTTGCCTGTTTAAGATACTTTTCCGCCAAAATGTATTTATATATAACAGATCATTGTATAGTTATCATACAATAAGAGATGCATCAAGGTCCTAGCCCTAAATAACTACAAAGAGCTAAAATAGAATTAAAAAATTGTTCAGAGTTTAATTTGTCGGTTCCGTCCATAAAAACTAAAATAGAATTAAAAAATTGTTGAAAGTTTAATTTGTCGGTTCTGTCCATAAAAGCTAAAATAAAATTTAAAAAATGTTGAAAGTTTAATTTGTCGGTCCTTGCATAAAAGATAGAACCGACTCCAAAAATTAATAGAAAGTTGTTATGTTGTTATGTATAGTTATCATACAATAAGAGATGCATCAAGATCCTAGCCCTAAATAACTACAAACAGCTAAAATAGAATTAAAAAATTGTTCAGAGTTTAATTTGTCGGTTCCGTCCATAAAAACTAAAATAGAATTAAAAAATTGTTGAAAGTTTAATTTGTCGGTTCTGTCCATAAAAGCTAAAATAAAATTTAAAAAATGTTGAAAGTTTAATTTGTCGGTCCTTGCATAAAAGATAGAACCGACTCCAAAAATTAATAGATGTTATGTTGTTATGTATAGTTATCATACAATAAGAGGTGCATCAAGATCCTAGCCCTAAATAACTACAAAGAGCTAAAATAGAATTAAAAAATTGTTCACAGTTTAATTTGTCGGTTCCGTCCATAAAAACTAAAATAGAATTAAAAAATTGTTGAAAGTTTAATTTGTCGGTTCTGTCCATAAAAGCTAAAATAAAATTTAAAAAAATGTTGAAAGGTTAATTTGTCGGTCCTTGCATAAAAGATAGAACCGAGTCCAAAAATTAACAGATGTCATGTTGTTATGTATAGTTATCATACAATAAGAGGTGCATCAAGATCCTAGCCCTAAATAACTACAAAGAGCTAAAATAGAATTAAAAAATTGTTCACAGTTTAATTTGTCGGTTCCGTCCATAAAAACTAAAATAGAATTAAAAAATTGTTGAAAGTTTAATTTGTCGGTTCTGTCCATAAAAGCTAAAATAAAATTTAAAAAAATGTTGAAAGGTTAATTTGTCGGTCCTTGCATAAAAGATAGAACCGACTCCAAAAATTAATAGATGTTATGTTGTTATGTATAGTTATCATACAATAAGAGGTGCATCAAGATCCTAGCCCTAAATAACTACAAAGAGCTAAAATAGAATTAAAAAATTGTTCAGAGTTTAATTTGTCGGTTCCGTCCATAAAAACTAAAATAGAATTAAAAAATTGTTGAAAGTTTAATTTGTCGGTTCTGTCCATAAAAGCTAAAATAAAATTTAAAAAAATGTTGAAAGTTTAATTTGTCGGTCCTGGCATAAAAGATAGAACCGACTCCAAAAATTAACAGATGTTATGTTGTTATGTATAGTTATCATACAATAAGAGATGCATCAAGATCCTAGCCCTAAATAACTACAAACAGCTAAAATAGAATTAAAAAATTGTTCAGAGTTTAATTTGTCGGTTCCGTCCATAAAAACTAAAATAGAATTAAAAAATTGTTGAAAGTTTAATTTGTCGGTTCTGTCCATAAAAGCTAAAATACAATTTTAAAAAATGTTGAAAGTTTAATTTGTCGGTCCTTGCATAAAAGATAGAACCGACTCCAAAAATTAACAGATGTTATGTTGTTATGTATAGTTATCATACAATAAGAGATGCATCAAGATCCTAGCCCTAAATAACTACAAAGAGCTAAAATAGAATTAAAAAATTGTTCAGAGTTTAATTTGTCGGTTCCGTCCATAAAAACTAAAATAGAATTAAAAAATTGTTGAAAGTTTAATTTGTCGGTTCTGTCCATAAAAGCTAAAATAAAATTTAAAAAAATGTTGAAAGTTTAATTTGTCGGTCCTTGCATAAAAAATAGAACCGACTCCAAAAATTAATAGAAAGATGTTATGTTGTTATGTATAGTTATCATACAATAAGAGATGCATCAAGATCCTAGCCCTAAATAACTACAAACAGCTAAAATAGAATTAAAAAATTGTTCAGAGTTTAATTTGTCGGTTCCTTCCATAAAAACTAAAATAGAATTAAAAAATTGTTGAAAGTTTAATTTGTCGGTTCTGTCCATAAAAGCTAAAATAAAATTTAAAAAAATGTTGAAAGTTTAATTTGTCGGTCCTGGCATAAAAGATAGAACCGACTCCAAAAATTAACAGATGTTATGTTGTTATGTATAGTTATCATACAATAAGAGATGCATCAAGATCCTAGCCCTAAATAACTACAAACAGCTAAAATAGAATTAAAAAATTGTTCAGAGTTTAATTCGTCGGTTCCGTCCATAAAAACTAAAATAGAATTAAAAAATTGTTTAAAGTTTAATTTGTCGGTTCTGTCCATAAAAGCTAAAATAAAATTTAAAAAATGTTGAAAGTTTAATTTGTCGGTCCTGGCATAAAAGATAGAACCGACTCCAAAAATTAATAGAAAGATGTTATGTTGTTATGTATAGTTATCATACAATAAGAGATGCATCAAGATCCTAGCCCTAAATAACTATAAACAGCTAAAATAGAATTAAAAAATTGTTCAGAGTTTAATTCGTCGGTTCCGTCCATAAAAACTAAAATAGAATTAAAAAATTGTTGAAAGTTTAATTTGTCGGTTCTGTCCATAAAAGCTAAAATAAAATTTAAAAAAATGTTGAAAGTTTAATTTGTCGGTCCTGGCATAAAAGATAGAACCGAGTCCAAAAATTAACAGATGTCATGTTGTTATGTATAGTTATAATACAATAAGAGATGCATCAAGATCCTAGCCCTAAATAACTACAAACAGCTAAAATAGAATAAAAAAATTGTTCAGAGTTTAATTCGTCGGTTCCGTCCATAAAAACTAAAATATAATTAAAAAATTGTTGAAAGTTTAATTTGTCGGTTCTGTCCATAAAAGCTAAAATAAAATTAAAAAAATATTGAAAGTTTAATTTGTCGGTCCTGGCATAAAAGATAGAACCGACTCCAAAAATTAACAGATGTTATGTTGTTATGTATAGTTATCATACAATAAGAGGTGCATCAAGATCCTAGCCCTAAATAACTACAAACAGCTAAAATAGAATGAAAAAATTATTCAGAGTTTAATTCGTCGGTTCCGTCCATAAAAACTAAAATAGAATTAAACAATTGTTGGAAGTTTAATTTGTCGGTTCTGTCCACAAAAGCTAAAATAAAATTTAAAAAATGTTGAAAGTTTAATTTGTCGGTCCTTGCATAAAAGATAGAACCGACTCCAAAAATTAACAGAAAGATGTTATGTTGTTATATATAGGCGCCACTGGAGATGTATTGTGATGTATAAAAATTGAGATGAAATTTCAAGAGGTGGCATATTTGTTGAAATTTTTCCAGAATGAAATTATACATTATAAAATTCAAATGTTTTCACAAATATCATGACAATAAAGACAATTAGACATTACATATAAATACGTTGAAAAAGGGTGAGGTAGGAGCGAATTAACTACATTTTATTAGCACAATTAAAGGAAAAACATTCTGTTAAACATTAACGATCATTATGCCATCTATGTTAGATATCATTAACAAACTCTCGCCTAAACTCCAGCGGAAAGGAACTTTTAGTGAGATCCTTAGTTTGAATACTGAACTAACTCTACGATATCACTTTTAGACTCATGTACTAGCACCAAGCGGTAACGTTTGTATTTATTTATATATTTTTTTGCAGTAATATTATTTTCTACATTACTATATTTTATGAGATTTAATTTCACAGAGAAAGAGAGAAAGAGAGAGAGAGAGAAAGAGAGAGAGAGAAAGAGAGAGAGATAGAGAAAGAGAAAGAGAGAAAGAGAGAAAGAGAGAGAGAAAGAAAAAGAGAGGGAGAAAGAGAAAGAGAGAAAGAGAGAGAGAAAGAGAGAGAAAAAGAGAGAGAGAGAAAGAGAGAAAAAGAGAGAGAAAGAGAGAAAAAGAGAGAGAGAAACGAGAGAAGAGATAAGAGCAAGAGAGAAAGAGAAAGAGAGAAAAGCGAGACTCCCTCCCGCTCTCCACCTCTCGCTTTCTTCTTTTCCTCTTCTCTTTCTCTCTCCTTGTCTCCTTCTTCTCTCTCTCTCCTTCTCTCTCTTCTCTCTCTCTCTTTTCTCCTATCATCTAATGGAGATAGAATTCATAGGGGGTTTTGTTTTGTTCCTCGTTCAATTCCATTCTGTTCATCTTCATTTACATTATTTTCCTGTTGTCGATGTCCTTCTACATTTCTTACAAGATTATTATGCAACTTAATTAAGTAAATCGCTCTCTCCCAGTAAAAACTTTCGAATTTCTCTACATGATCAAATTTTTCTTTTCACTCTTCAGCACCTACAGCTGATTACGCTGCTTTAAATAGTGTTTTTACGCAACTTGTATTAAACATTAGATTATGTTTAGCTATATAATCTCTTACCCGATCCCAGATGAATTCAATTAGATTCAACTGGTGAGAGTTCACGCTCATTGGTGTGACCAAGCAGTTTGGGGATTGCGTCAACTTATTTTAATGTAGAACAATATTTTTAATATCCCAGGCAAACAAGATTAGTGGGTTTTTTAGGATCTGAATTTGTTACATTCTACTGATCGCATTTGCAACTGTAGTTTATTGGATGAAGAAGTAGGAGCTTTATTTACGTGAACAGAATGCTATGACACAAAGTTCATTATTATAACAGAATTTAAAGGAATATTTGGGAGAAGATTGTTTGTGAAGCATTTATTAAAACAGAGGAACTATTTCTATGTGGTAGTCTTTGGTCGATTCTTAACAAAATCAACCGAAGTTCCAGCATGAAATATATATTATTTATAACTTTCCCGAGAGAAAATTTCAATGGAATTTCAAAATGTGTACTGCAACCATAGTCCGGTCAAAATAGACATTTCAATTTACAAAAATTCGCATAGAGCTGAAAATTGGTACGAATGTTGGGAACACCATTATAAATGAAATGTGAAAAGTCCCCAACGATACCACATCTTCAAACAAATTTATTCAAGGTCAAAGTTCGTGAATATTTGGGTTTTTTTGCATTTTTCCAGCCAAACGGTAAGTTTATCATAAATATAGATCGGACAAAAGTTGTAGATCATGCAATTGTCTACACAAAACTGTTCTTATACCTTTTTTTCATAAGAATCAACCATTCTTGAGATATCGCGATTCTAAAATTTGAAGAAGTCGTATTCTATATAATGTGCACACATTTTCCGCACCGCCTACGCGATAGTGTACTTGGCGTATTCTTTTTAATGTGGTTAACCTTTGAAAGGTATACTGCACGATCTATTGTGATTAAGTTTTATTAAATAATATTATATTAATTAAGATATGGTACTATTGGGAATGATTTAAGTGACAAAAATTATTCTTAATTGCGGGTAATGTTATTCTGACTGATAATTTTCGAATTCTACTTCGACAGTAATGTCTTGTTAGATTTCTTCTTCTTCTTCTTGCTGGATATTTGTTAATTGTTCTGAGAAAGATGTATCAGTTGTTTCCTCATTAAAATCACATAAATGTTCATCTGTTCATCTGTTCATCTGCTCCATTTGATTCAACATTGGAGCAAGACTGGCCTTGACAATTGGTACATACTGGTGAACAAAATAATCCGACTTTTTTACAGCCACATTTTGCACTACAACCCTTTTTGCAATTGCAAAAAATGGTGTTAAGAATATTTGTGGAGCAGGTGGGAGTAACGTTTCAATTGGTTCCAAAGTATTATCTATTAATTGACCCAATTGCAATTTTGATTTGAAATATCTAGGCTAACAGCAGTCATAATACTGTGGCTGATATTAGTACATACTAGTTTTAATAGTTCTAGTTTAAATTGTTTATTTTTAAGAATTACTTGTTCCAAGTCAAAATAAGTCAATGACTCCGGAATATCGCTGTTAATATATTTTCAAATATTCGACTAGACCGGGGGTAATTGGTATTATCAAATACTAAAGATTGAATGTCCTCTCGAATGATTGCTGCTGCAGCTTTGATGATTCTAAATCGTTCTTCCTTTTCATTTTGACTTTTTTTCTCATACCAAGCTTAGTTAAGAATATCGTGATGATCATACTTTAACTTCAATCGAATCTTAATTGTTTTATTATCTAAAGCTGGATTTTTACAATTATTTTGTAATTCTTCCAATGAAAACTGACAGTCGTCACTTTTTTCTCCATCGCAACATTAGTAGATTCATCTTGAGAACAACCGATTTTACCCCCAGTGCTGGGTCTGAAGAAGGAATTATAGCAATTATTATGGTACCTAGCCTCGGCAGCAACTAAATCATATTCGTATTGAATACTTGCAATAAAGTGTTTTGCTCACGTCATCAGAACGAGTCCGAGCTACCTTCGGATTCTTTCAATTCAAATGTAGCAACTTTATGAATTTTACGTCCATCATTTTGCGCTTTTTTCTCTCTCAGCCTTCTTCATTTTTTTCATCTTCACAAAATAAGGCAATCTTTTTACACGCTTTATATTAGCTTGACATCTATCTATCTATCTATCTATCTATCTATCTATCTATCTATCTATCTATCTATCTATCTATCTATCTATCTATCTATCTATCTATCTATCTATCTATCTATCTATCTATCTATCTATCTATCTATCTATCTATCTATCTATCTATCTATCTATCTATCTATCTATCTATCTATACTATCTATCTATCTATCTATCTATCTATCTATCTATCTATCTATCTATCTATCTATCTATCTATCTATCTATCTATCTATCTATCTATCTATCTATCTATCTATCTATCTATCTATCTATCTATCTATCTATCTATCTATCTATCTATCTATCTATCTATCTATCTATCTATCTATCTATCTATCTATCTATCTATCTATCTATCTATCTATCTATCTATCTATCTATCTATCTATCTATCTATCTATCTATCTATCTATCTATCTATCTATCTATCTATCTATCTATCTATCTATCTATCTATCTATCTATCTATCTATCTATCTATCTATCTATCTATCTATCTATCTATCTATCTATCTATCTATCGATCTATCTATCTATCTATCTATCTATCTATCTATCTATCTATCTATCTATCTATCTATCTATCTATCTATCTATCTATCTATCTATCTATCTATCTATCTATCTATCTATCTATCTATCTATCTATCTATCTATCTATCTATCTATCTATCTATCTATGTAACGGAATCTTTCAACGCGATTTCATTCACCCACTTAAAATCATCGGATCGACTTGAAACTTTGTATACTTGTAGAGGATCCGTGACAATGCAATAATTTCATATTTATTTCCTAAAATCCTGGCCATAATCATCAGAAAATCAAAAAAAGTGTTTTTGTATCAATGTAACGGAATCTTTCAACTCGATTTTCACCCACTTAGAAACATTGGATTGACTTGAAACTTTGTATACTTGTAGAGGACCCGTGACAATACAATAATTCATTATTTATTTTCTAAAATCCTGGCCATAATCATCAGAAAATAAAAAAAGTGCTTTTGTATCAATGTAACGGAATATTTCAACGCGATTTTCACCCACTTAGAAACATTGGATCGACTTGAAACTTTGTATACGTGTAGAGGACCCGTGACAATACAATAATTTCATAGTTTGTTTCTAAAATCCTGGCCAGAATCATCCGAAAATCAAAAAAATGAAAACAGGTATAATAGGTTGCGGACTTGTCGAGTTTTTAGTCAATCGTTGTAAGAGCTCAGTTGGTAGAGCAGTGAACTCTTAGTGGTATATGATTTCAGTATTCCATACGTCGCTGGTTCAAATCCGGTTGGGAGGGTTTATTTATAGAAGAGTATTACTTTTAGCTCATACTACAATATTATCGAATTTAAAGATATTTACATTTTTATCTTATTCTGTAAAATATTAAAACTAAAAGATAGAAAATAAATAATAGTTTTAAAAAACTAAAAGAACACGCTTTATTAGAAAACTAAAAAATGAAAAATAATTTTAATTTCCAATACGCTTGGGATAAAATAAAGTGGTCAACAAAAAATTCATCTCCAACATATATAGAATAAAATTAGAGTTATCAACAAAAAGAAAATAATTTTATGGTGCTTTTTATGATTTTTACATTTTCTTCTTAGAGAGCTACTTTTACCAATATCTGTTTATTATCAAATATATTAATTGATATAGAGCACCCCACGCTTTTGATGGTAAAATCATTTTCTTTTTGTTGATAACTCTAATTTTATTCTATATATGTTGGAGATGAATTTTTTGTTGACCACTTTATTTTATACCAAGCGTATTGGAAATTAAAATTATTTTTCATTTTTTAGTTTTCTAATAAAGCGTGTTCTTTTAGTTTTTTAAAACTATTATTTATTTTAAACAAGAAACGGATTCACTTACGCGTGCTCTAATACAAGATGGACTGATTTCAGATGTACTGGATTGCTCCATCTCATGCGGTCTTTCAACTGCCCAGTTAAATTAGGGATGAGTTTATTTTTATGTATATTCTTACAATCATATAATATATATATATATATATATTATATATATATATAATTTGTATATATAAGTTATTCAACCAATATTTTTATTATACTAAATATCCCATGATGTATAGGAGGTTAACTTGCGGTTGAAAAGCGTGCATATTATTGTTTTCAGCGTTTCAAATGGTGATATCTCAAGAATGTCGATTCTTATGAAAAAACGTACAAGAACAATTTTGTAGATAATTGTATTGTCTACAACTTTTGTCTGACCTATTTTTCTGATAAAACCGTTTGGCTGAAAAATGCAAAAACCCAACATTCGCGAACTTCGACCTTGAATAATTTTTTTGCAGATGAGGAATCGATGGGGACTTTTCACATTTCATTCATAATGCTGTTCCCAATATTCGTCCAAATTTTCAGCTCTATATGAATTTTTGTAATTTACCCCTATTTTTTTTAGCTAACTTGACCGGGCTACCACCTTTTAAATATATTCAAACTTTCTTTCTAGTAGTTTACATGTAGCCACATTTCATATATATATATATATATATATATATACATAGTAGGATGACTTCTATTTCTTAATTGTTCAATTTTCCGCTAAAAGTAAAACCTTTTTGTCACCACATCCGGCCTTTCCAAGAAGAATTTTCTTCCCCCGTTGTTGTTTACATATCTGAAATTTAAGTATTTAGTATCTTTCGTGTCTTTAGACGCTTCTATAGACGGAGTGTGGTGAAAAGTCTTTCGTAAGATGCATTATAAATTTTAGGCCTGTAAAACCAACAAAATATTAATAATAACACAGCACTTCATACTAGGCTGAGAGACCACCCACCCACACACCACTCACAACACCAGAACACCACTGCGTCATGTTTTAAATCTTGATCAGGTAGCTGTGTCAAGATAAACCTAAAAAAGTAGGTCTAGTTACCGGTATATAATATAAACCGGCAACAACGAGCAGGCGGCAGCCTGTGATACCCGTTTCACTGTTATTGCTTTATCTGCAGGATCAGTGGACTTAATGCGGCTTTATTTTTAAACAAACCAAGGTTAAAAGAATAAAGCTGGGGGACCGATTGCAATATTATATACCACGCAACTTCAAATACTATGTCATTATTTAACTGGCCTATTGGTATACCTCTAACTGTTGTCTAACTGAATTTCACTTTTAGGTACAGTACCAAAAACGCTCACCACGCTGGAACTGCGTAAACTAAGCAAATTTCTCAGCAAGTCGAATATATAGTCCTATTTTGCTGGTTTACGGAATATATATACTAGCACATTTAATTTCAGCAAGTTCGGAATTCCTAAAAAGTTTGTTAGACTTATACTACTCCAGTCATTAATTTCTGAGATTTTACGCCTGGATGGTAGGCACCCACAAGAATCTGGATGTCTCACAAGATGCCGATAACTCGGCGTACACATAACAGAACCACATCCTCCCTCAAAATAGTCGCCGTTGGCCGTTATGCACATTTTCCAATGTTGGTATAGCTGCTGGAGCTCGCTAAAAGTTGTTGGCAGGAAGGTCCTGTATAGCTTCTCTTGTGGCAGTTATGGCCTCTTCGGAAGAATGAAATCTGCGCCCATGTAAGATTGCTTTCACGCGAAGAAAGAAAAAATAGCATGGCGCGAGATCAGGTGAGTACGGAGGGTATGGCAAAACCGTCACCTGTTGCCTTGCAAGTTCCTCTTGGACAACAATAGAACAATGTGCAGGGGCTTTGTCGTGTGGCAACAGCCAATTCTTTCTACGCCAAATCTCAGGTCGCTTACGGCGAATTGAATCGCGTAAATGCCCAAGGATCTCTTTGTAGCAGGTTTTGTTTACAGTTGCAACTTCTGATATGAAATCCATGTCAACAATTCCATTTGAATCAAAAACTGTTGACGTATCACCTTGCCTTTTGACCTGCCTTGTCGCAGTTTTTTCTGTCGTGGTAATAATGGCGTCTTCCAGGTTACGGATTGTCGTTTCGGTTGCGGATCGTAAAGGAAACACCATGTTTCATCTCCAGTTATTATCCAGTTGAGAAACGTCGGATCATCGTCGGCACTAATGATGAGGTCACCACAAATCGTCATGGAATCAACACGTTGGTCTTACAGCAGGATTCTTGGTTCACTGTGCTGGGTAACACGAGACATGTTTAGGTCTTCAGACAGAATTTTGTAGCAAGTACCATGGCTGACCCCTACCGGCTGCCAGATCGTGTATTGATTGGAAGCGGTTAGCACACACCAACGTTACAACTTTTTCCATCTTGCGTTTAGTTAGAATTGTTTGTGGCTGACCAGTATGCACATCATCTTCCAAACTCTCTTCCTTACAAAGAAGTAGGTGCCACCTGAACACAACACTGCGACTCAATGCGTACTCATCGTAAACTTGCTGCATCATCTGAAACGTTTCGGCAGCGGTCTTGCCTAATTTCTGACAGAACATGATGCTGCTCTAACTGTGACATCTCGAGTTCCGACATGCGCATTCAAATCACCGTCACAAAAAAAAAAAAGACCGTAGCTCTGCTTGGAGTGCATGCACTAAACTGTCTCTTACTGGGACGAGAGACTAACTGAAAAGGTACCATACCACGGCGCCACCTATGCGATCAGTCTCAAAACGTAATGACTGTACCATGTATGAATGCGTCTAAATGGTACAAAGAGCAGAGTGCGTGTAGGCAAACAGTTTTCGGATACTTCTGAAATTCACAATGGGTTAAAGCAAGGAGATGCACTATCTCCTCTACATTGAATCTTGTACTAGAGAATGCCACCAAATCATTAGAGGATGACGAAGGCCTACAACTCAATGATATTAATTAGCTGTTAGTTTATGCTGTTGATGCAGTACTATTGGGCGATATCGAGGAAGTACTAGGGGTCAACACGCACACATTATTGAGTAACACTAAGAAATTGGGACTGGAAGTAAATTTCTATAAAACTAAATATATGGCCTCACAAAGAAATTCATTATATAATGGAAATGGGCAGTTAATGACAAATGAGGGAAATTTTGAAGAAGTGGCTGAATTCAAATACCTAGGAATAATAATCACAAATAGGAATGAGATGCACAAAGAAATTAAACATATGCTCAATTCCGGAAATTCGTGCTATTATGCATTACGGAGACTCTTGACTTCCCAACTCCTTTAAGAAAATATTAAACTGAAAATATATAAAACTATTATTCTACCAGTTATATTATACGGATGTGATACATGGACTCTTACTTTAAGGGAGGAAAGGAGATTACGAGTATTTGAGAATAAATATCATACGAAAATTCTTGGACCAAAGAGAGATGAACAGACAGATGAATGGAGAAGACTGCATAACAGTGAACTACATGGTCTTTATAGGAAGCCAGATATAATAAGAAGAGTTAATTCTCGTAGACTGCGGCGGGCAGGACATGTGGCACGAATGGGGAATGAAAGACGTGCATGCAATCTTTTTATAGGAAAACCAGAGATAAAACGCCCAGTTGTTAGACCAAGAATGAGGTGGGAATATAACATTAACTATGATTTGAATGAAGTATATTATACAGGGGATGATTGGAAAACATTAGCTGAGGATAGGGATGTATGGAGAGCTTGTATTCGCGAGGCCATGAACCTATGGTTTCGATAGTGCCAGTGAGTTAGTTGGAGTTAGAGTGAGTTTAAGTATTTTAGAGAAGTTTGACAAGAGTCCCTGTATTATATAACAGCATGTAACATGCATTTCTATGTTTAATTTCTTTCTGCCTCTTATTCATGTCTATAATTATAATTTGTTTCAAAAGGGAACTTTCAACGATTGAATGCTGAAACGTACCTTGAAATTTCTCTCAGAGAAAGGTTGTGATGTTACAAGGCAGTGTCCAAAAATTAACTGCCGCTTTTAACTTTAAGGTACTAAAATCCAGGGCCAAATATTTTATACAAACTATAGGTAAGTAATACAACTCGTGATTCAGTATATTGGATAAACCTCACTACCTTCTGTCCACACCGCCTCCCACCTCCCTCCACTCCGCACATACTCAAGAAGGGAGGCCATTTGCTCCGTAAAGTGGGTTGCAATTGCTGGAATCTGAACCTAGTAGTTGAAAACGGCAGATAATATTTTGGATTCACCTGTGCACATCACAACGTTTCTCCTGAAAAAAATACGTGTAGGTTTCGGCATGCAAATTTTGACGGTTTCCTTGTAAGGTATTTGTATTCTATCACTTCTTCAAAATTTTCCTCATTTGTCATTAATTAATTATTTCCATTATATAAAGCATTTCCAAGTGTGACCATATGATAGCCTATATTTAATTTTAATTATTTTTTCCAGCCTCAGTTTCTTAGTATTATTTAACGGAATGTGTGCGCTGTATTTTAGTATTTCCTCGCTATCGCCTAATAAAAACTACATCAGCAGTATACAAATTATTGTGACGCATTGTAGTAACATCGTTAGAATTTCGAAGATGACAGCAAGAGTAGTGATCCAGAAGGTTCTGTATGCATTTACCCCTCCATTTCATATTCTTCGACTCCCGAAGCTTCTATAATAAAAAGTCTCGATTGATAGGCCTTCCCTGGCTTGTCATTGTCGTGGGGTAGTCATTTGTATTGTGACGGCGGTACAGTGAATTGAGATAAGAAAAAATTGTGGCAAGTAAAATCATTAGTGACTGGAAATAACACTGAGCAAAAAAAAAAAAAAAAAAAAAAAAAAAATTGTTTGTCTCAGAAAGACAAATATGTGATTCTGATAGTATTTTTTCTCCTGGATTCAAATATGATATCAAGTTTTCTCCATCACGCAAGGTTTCCGAGAGACAGGAAAAATTATAATTTCAAACACTATTATTTTCTAAATTCGTAACTACACAATATTCGAACATTCGGACTCACCTAGAAGGTAAGAAATGACGATTTTCTGCTATATTTCGCCTTTGGAGCATCCCTCTTGATGGTCCAACTATAATCGGCCAGCATATTAGGATTCAATTTGCCTTGATATCTTTTTTCCATAGCTGAAATCCCCTGAGTTAGCTAATTTGGTTTTATTTTAAAATGGACGAATGGACGAAAAAACGTTTATGAAAAATAATTATTTAAATCCATTAATTGAAATTGAAATAAAAAAAAACTGTGGGCGATGGAGAAATTCCGAATACATATTTGAAAACACGATAAAGAACTGCATTAAGTACAACTATTGGTATTCATGAGACAAAAATCATGTCGACCAGTGTAATTATGCGATAAATAAACTGTAAAACAGAATTAGTTATTGCAGCAAGTTGTTAGAGGAATATCTCTGAAAGTGTATGTGAACAAAATAAAGTTATTGTGGAATTTTTTACGTCAATATCTGTTGGATTAATTACAAGAAAACATACTTCTAAAATATTTGATGGTATGATCTAGTACAATAGAAAAGGATATATCAATGATAAAGTTCATTAAAAAAAATTAATAAGAGATAAATATGTACTCTACTTCTAGTTATAGTCATTTTAATTACCATATGTATATTGTAACCAGGTACTGAAGAGCTACCCAGATTGGCTGCATGAATATCAATCTGGGGATTTAATGTGTCTCGGTTCATAGTTAAGAAAGTCTGAACTTTGAACTTTGCAGGTAATAGGACGGATAATCTTCAACGTAAAAGTAACGTCTTGCGACGAGAGTTCTGGATTTATCAAGAAAGTTACATAAATTTGTTCAACACTTTTATCATTATAAATGATTTAAATTGTATCTCCTTATTTCTATTTCATTTATGTACTTACCTAAGCTCTAAGCTCTTCCAACATTTCTTTCTTCTTCTTCGGCTTTCCCCCACTTATAGGTTTGCCGTCTTCAGTTTTCATTTATCTCTATCATTCCAATCTCCCTCTTCCAAATTCTCATCATCCATTATCGTTCTGACGTAGGTTTTCCATTTTCATCTTGGTCTGGCACGATTATTTTTTCCAGGGGGTCACCATTGGTATACATTTTTTGGCCATCTTTCATTTTCCATTCTTTGTACATGGCCATATCATTTAAGCGTTTGATTTTCAATCCTCTTAACTACAGATGTGGTGACATTCATTTCTCTCCAAAGGAATTCATTTCTTATTTTGTCCTGTCTTGTTTTTTTGGAAGATTCTTCTAAAATAATCAAATTCAACTGTTCTAATTTTATTCTTTTGTAATTCCGTCAATGACCAAGTTTCACTTCCATGTGACAAAAAATCCTGTATTATGCTCTTATAAATATTCATTTTAGTTTCACTTCCGACATTTACCAAGCAAAATACTTCCACATAATATACGTTAACAACGCAAGAAATAAATACGATTTTAATAATTTTGGCTCTTAATTTTTCAAAATTGAATAAAACTTATGTGCTCGATGATTTAAATATGTTTCGTCCATCAAATTAAAAAATAAACAATTATAAACATAAACTTAAAAAATGAAATTAAATTTGTTATATATCTATGTATAGTGTTCTGCCCAAGGGTAGCTGTTTCACTGCAATTATAGCATTTACATGTTATGCTTTGCAGGTATACTAGGGAATCATAGGTGTGGTAGCTTCCCGTTACTTTCCACACCGATGAAATGATGGTGATGATAATGATCATGGCCGGATGATTTACGGAGACCGTTGGGCCCTAAGCTTTCTGACATTTGCCTTATAAGCGAGGAAAAGCCCCGGAAAAAAACCTCACCCAGTAATCCTGTCCCAACCGGGAATCGAACCTGGGCCCGCTGGGTGACAAGGGAGCACGCTTCCTCGAGATCATAGCGGTGGACTCATTATATATATATATATATATATATATATCAAAATTAATCATTTGAATATTTTAAAATAATAAATATAAAGCATCTATTTTTGCTTATATTATTATAAATCAATATATAACTAATTACTTTCTTCTGTATTATTGGTTATAATCCATTACATTATATGATTTATATTATTTTATGTATATCATTCTCCATTCCATTAATTTTCTTGTTAGAATAAGTCTTATTCCCAATACATTATTATTTTTTATTTGTATGTGCCATAGGGCCTCCGGATCTGTTGTGGGATCACTTTACACTTTACTTTATGTGCCATAATTTATGTAAAAATGAAACTGGCCCCAACTTTAAATGTATATATTCTATTTGTATTATTCATGTAACTGAACTGCACCCGAGCACGAGCTCTTGCTCATTCGGGTGTCAATACTGTGTATAACATTTATTTGTAAATAAAATTTATTCTTATTCTTATTGTAATTCTGCCCGAGGGCAGTCTTTCACTGCAATCATAGCATTTTCATGTTATGCTTTGCAGCTTTATTAGGGGATTATAGGTGTGGTAGCTTCCGGTTGCTTTCCACATCGGTCAAGGATGGTGATGATAATGATAAGGATGATGATGATGATGATCGGATGATGGACCGTTGTGCCCTAAGCTTCTTGACATTTGTCTTACCGGTGAGGAAAAACCCCGAAAAAAACCTCACCCAGGAGGCTGTCCCGACCGGGAATCGAACCCGGGCCCGCTGCGTGACAAGGCAGCACGCTACCTCAAGCGTTGGACTATATGCATATATGGCATGATAAGAAAAATAAATTCTTGGACGGGATTTGGACCCGGACCTCTGAATTTATACTCTATCGCGCTACCAATTACGCCACCAAGCAAATCTAGCATAAACATTTATTTTCCTTTATATATTCTCTATTATTACGAGAGGTAGCGGGCACTCAGTTTCCACTGCCCTCTAGTAGCTCCCATAACAAGTAAGCAAATTAAAGAGAATTATATATATTTGTGTGTGTCGGGACACGCCGTAGCGTAGTGGTTAAGGCACTGCGCTACAAGCCGGAAGGTCGAGGATTCGAGTCCCGGTGAAGTCAGGATTTTTAAATTGACCCAAACATTCTGTCGGCACTATGGCCCTGGGGTCGACTCAGCCTCTAACTGAAATTAGTACCAAATGTTTGTTCTGCGGTAAAGACGGCCGTCACGCATGGCTGACAACCCGACTAACATCAAGTGCCGATTATTAAAAAAAAGTGGGAGCCTTAATCTACTATCCCCCAAGGGCCTCCTGAGTAGGATCACTTTACTTTACTTTATTTGTGTGT
>JASPKZ010005705.1:652500-830000 GCA_030220185.1 Diploptera punctata
TTAATCTTAGGGTTTCATCTTTTAAATTATTTCCCCCCATTTATAACAATTTTTATAAGTTTTCTAAAGATTATTTGAATATTTTTTTTTGCAATATTAAACTACATGAAGACATGATAGCCACATTGATTTTAGTGATTATTCTATGTTCCAGTTCAGCCAGCATAGAGTCTGTACTAATTAACTTACACTAAATAAAATCAACATGCATTCTTTCACAGGTTAGAGTACTTAAATTGTAAGAATTAAAGAATTAAATTAATATTTTTATTACCTCACCTCATATCCTTTTTCTTCTAGACTGCAGTTTCGGAGCTATATCTCCATCATCAGTAGCCTCTCATCTAGAAGAAAACTGCCAAGAAACGACATAACACCGGTCGATGAGAGGCTACTGATGATGGAGCTATAGCTCCAAAACTGCAGTCTAGAAGAAAAAAAGGTATGAGTTGAGGTAATAAAAATATTAATTTAATTCTTAAATTCAACCTCACAGTGTTTTTTTCCATGTGAAAGTTAAATACTTAAATTGTATTAGGTTAGCTTTTAAGTTCGTTGACAGTGCAAGTTTAAATATCGTGTATATGTTGGCTGCATCCTGTGATTCCATAGTGTAAACTGCTTTGCAACTGTTGGCATGCTCAAGGTGTATGATTAGAACTGAGAACAATTTTTCGAGTCAAATGTTGTAAAGTATTTCTCTAGGCAAATTCCTGATGATGCTGGGTGGCCACCAGTTTCATTCTGGCTGAAATTCCATGACAGAATTTCTTCCCTCCATGGAGACTAGAACCAGCTCAAGTCCCATTGCTCTACACCAAGGCTTCATCCCTTAAATCACTTAGCTATGGTATGGGACCGTTAAACCTAAAGTTACCCTATATTCCAGACCATGTACAATCTACAAATCTGCAAGAATGTTCTGCCAAAGCTGATAAAAATAGATATACTTGTTAGTCATAGAAAAACTACTTTTAGTAAATTGCAAATATAACATTACCTTCATTATGATGAATAACTCCTTAACCTCTGAATCTTCAAGACGTATGGCTGCAATATTTTCTTACTTTATTTCATCACAAAATTCTTCTCTGCAATGAATTAAAAATCAATTGTTTCAAATGATTCATTAAAAAATTATTGCAGTATAGAGATATACATGACAATAAGTCTCAAGCAAAATTGGTTCTTATATTGTAAAGTCTTGCAACCAACATATTTACAATCATTAAGGATCATTTTTGCATGTCATACTTATAATGCAGATCTCTCACTGCTGATAATAACTATTTTGACATTTAAGAATGAAAAATCCAGTATTTTATAGGAGAAAGAAATAATTGTTCTATTTTAATATTTAAAATAAATAAAAGTGGGATACAATGTGTTACATAAAAAAGTGAAGACACTAAAAACAAACTAAATAAATTTAATTATATGTGTGGCACCATAAAACAAAGTCTCAAAAAAACTAGAAAGGAGACACTTTTAAAATTTTATAAAACAATGGTGGTTTCAAGACTACTATATGGATTGGAACACTGGGTCATAACCAAAAACAGGAACAAGGAAAAGAAATGTCAGAAATGAGGTTTCTGAAGGCTGTGGCTGGCTATACAACAACAGATCGAAAACGAAATGAAAATATACGAAGTGAAGTAAATGTATTCAAACTTTTAGACAGAATTACACAATACAAAGATGAGTGGATAGACCCCATCAATAGAATGGATAATGATAGAATTCCGAAACAGATTCTTCAATACAAACCACTAGGACAAAGAAATGTTGGAAGACCCAGTAAAAGATGGACAGACCAATTCTAGAATGAGATCGGAACAGACCTTAAGGTCTAATCCTTGATGCTGATGATGATGATGATGAAAAAAGTAAACTGATCATCTCTAGGATATGGGATATAATTGTATAAATATATGCTTATGAAAGGTATATATTTTTACCTTTTCTATTTACTTCCTAAGAGCATCTTTCACTTTTTCAGTCATTGGCTTTAATGATCTGAGAATACCAAGTCCAAGACTGATTTGATTCTGATGAAGATAGATGGAATTTCTTAGATGAGAAATATTTGAGGACAAGACTTTGGATAGACCCAGTTATATTACATGGATGTAAAACTTGGACTCTTACTTTAATGGAAGAGAAAATATTATGATTAGTGCTTGGAAGTTGAGGACCTATAAAATGCCTACAAAACACCTTTAAAAAGACCTAAAGATATCTTACAAAAGACCTAAAAACTGGAAAAAGAAAGTACAAAGTATTGCAGTTGCTAATGAGTGGATAAAGACTACCTTCACCCCCCTGCTCGAGATAATTTTCACAATGTGGCAACTTCTTAGAAAATTTGAAGTTAAAATGCAATAGTTCAGGTGATCAGAAGGCTGGTGGTTAAAAATGAAATGGGATATTTTGTGAAGATTCAATAGTTTGTCGCAGAACAAAAGTGTTTGGAATGTGAAAAGTGTTTAGAAAGTGAACCTAGGTAGTGTTTTTTAAAACAAGTTGGAATTGAGACTAGACTCTGCAGATTCTTGAATTATACAAATGGTATAAATATAGTCAAAAGAAAGTAAAGTTGCGAAAAAAGCCATTAAAACCTAAAAAAAAGGTTAAAAAGGACCAATAAGCCAAAAAACATTGGAAAAAAAAAGACTAATTAAACCCATCATTTTCTGGCCTACAATGACCCAAAATGGTCTCTTCTTCAGACATTAAATTTAAAAAAAAAGATTTTCCTCAACTTCCTAGCCCTAATTATGAGTATTCGAGAATAAAGTTCTTAGGAACATTTCTGAACAAAATAGGGATGGACAGGTGAATGGAGAAGACAGCTTAACAGTGAACTACATGATATTTATGGCAAACCAGATATAATAAAAACAGATAAGTCTCATGGACTATGATGAGCAGGACATATGGCACAAAAGGAAATGAAAGAGGGGCATGGAAACTCCTTGTCAGTAAACCAGAGGGAAAGTACCCAGTAGATAGGCCAAAAATGATGTGGGAGAATAACATTAACCATGATTTCAGGGAAGTAGATTATGGAGAGAATGTTTAGAAAATATAAGCTCAGGAAAGTGATATATGGGAGAGCTTATGTCCATGCAGGTATGAACCTATGAGCTCAGTGCTGCCAGTGAGTCAGTTTAGTTAGTTGGTTAGTTGTGTAATAATTATTACTGAAAAAAATGGATTTCTTCCTTCTGTAAAATTTGACGAATTAGATATAAACATTTCATTCTAAAATGCAAACTTTTTTCTAATATTTTACTAGATTTTACCCATCCGCTCCATCTTCTTGTTCTAAGTCCAAAAAAACTAGGTGATAAGTCTTCATTATGTACCTACAATCTGACTGATGTTTCAGTTCTCAAAAAAATCATTTATGTTGAGCATATTTTCAACCAAAATGTGAAAAGAAATCAAATCAACTTTCTAGAAAAAATCCAGATATTATAATATTACATAAAAAGAAAAATATAATTACAATACCGTACTATAATAGAAAATCAATAGACTTTAATTAAAATACGATTATTAATATGTTTTTTATATTATTCCCTGAGAACAGTTAACAATAATAATTAATTGTTATTTCAGTCATATATTTAATTTATTCAAGTCTACGTTTCAATCTCCTTGTGTGATATCATTTTCAAGACAGTTAACATGGTTGTTCATAATACATAGTTTGACCAGTCTCATGGCTAGCGGTCAGCATTTCTGACTACTGTACATGAGGTCCCAGATATAATAAAAACAGTTAAGTCTCATGGATTATGATGGTCAAACCATAAGAATTTAGGTTAAGAACTCTCCTGGCACTTCATTATCATTTATCACACATCATGTCATAGGGGTAATGTAACTCCGCCTTCAGAACTGGGTTACAATTAAGCCAATGCCAGGAGAGAACACCAGAAACGTTGAAAAGACAACCTGGGGCATTGAATGAACAAAAAAAAAAAATTATTTAAGTGAATGGTATGAAACAAATGATTCCTTGTTAAAATATGTTTTCATCATAAATTGGAATTTTGAATTTGTTTATTTTAATTTGTAGTACGAAAACACACAAAATTGTCTTGGTGATGGTATAACTATACATTATAAACAACCATGTCAAATGTCTGAAAAATGATCTCACACAAGGAGATTGAAATGTCGATTTGAATAAATTAAATATTTGACTGAGATAATGATTAATTATTGTTATTAAAATTAAAAATAGCTACAAATATATTATTTCTAGCTGTCTTCAATTTACTTTCCCAGAGTTTAATATCTGCTCATTTAAATTATTGTAAGATTTTTACTGAATTTTTATTACCAAACAAATCTGATTTAATATGAAGATCTTGAAGATATCCGGTCTGTTGGCCATGGTCTAGAGGCTTGAAGTTTCGCCAGAAACTGTGTCCGGCATCCTCAAGGGTTGTCTTGAGACCTTCAAGCCTCTAGACCACGGCCAACAACCTGGAAATCTTCTTCAAGATCTTCATACTAATTCCGGCCATGAAAGCCTAAGTCAATATATCTGATTCAGTGTTTTAACTTAATTCTGATTGTACCTGTCAAAATTGCATTAATATCCATTTTAGTATAATCTGTAATCTAATTATTTAAGCAAAATAATATCACCTCACCTCATATTCTTCTGTTTTTTCTTAGACCGGTTTTGGGAACTTCTTTGGTTCCATCCTCAGTATTTTCATGAGCATTGTTATGTCATCTTCAAGAGCTGCCTCCTGCTCCTTTTGTTGGTGGATTGAAGAACCTCCAAATCAAACCAATTTTCCCTGGGAATTCCAAAGTTCATTAATTCCTCCTTTCAGTTTCTTTGAATGTAGATGTTTTCCCAAACCTTGAGCTCTTTGCGTTTTTTATTTTTTTATTAATTTAGACTTTAAAGGCTAAATTATAAAACAGATAGAGCTCTGAGTTTGGGAAAAAAATCTACATTAAAAAAAGGAAAAGGAGAAATTAATGAACTTTGAAATTCCTGAGGTAAATTATTTGATTTCGAGGTCCTTCAGTCTATGAACAGAGGGAGCAGGAGGTGGCTCTTCAATGTGACATAACAACGGTCATGAAAATACTGAGGATGGAACCAAAGAAGGTCCCAAAACTAGTCTAAAAAGAAGAAATGAGGTGATGTGATACAATTTTACTTAAATAAATAATACCTCATAGTGTTTATTCCTAAAAAAATCAACTGTAATCTGATTGATTGGTTGATTTCAAATTAAAAGAAATTTTGAGAATGACTTAATTTAAATAGCTAAATGCCATAAGATTAAATTAAAATGCTTCATACTTCACTCTTATCCAGTCTTCTAAGTAGATTGCAGTTTCAAAGTCTTGGCGGCTTCATCTTCAGTACTTTCTTGTCGACTGATGTTAGGACTACTACTTCTTCTGACTGAAATAACATCAGTCGACAAGAAAGTACTGATGTGAAGCCACCAAGGCTTTGAAACCGCAGTCTATGGATTAGGTATGAACCATTTTAATTTAACCTTAAATTAAACCTCATAGTGATTTTTTCCCTATAAAAGTTCAGCTAAATGTCATCTCTATTTTTTATTTATACACCTCAGGAATTATATTATTCATTGTTCACAACTACAATTTCAAGAGTAACCCATTAAAATGTGTTTCAAGATAAAGTAAATATCTAGATCATTTCTTTGTGCCAGTTTAAGTTGTAAACCTTATTGAATTTAATTTACTAAAAGTAGTGTTTCATATTTAGCAATAAAATGGATACATTTAGGAAGTAATCATGAATATAACTTGTGCATGATGAAAATACTAAATAATAAAAATATAAAATATCTTTCATTTTTAAATCATTTAAAAATTATTTGTATAAAGTGTAACAATGAAAATAGCCAATTTTTCAGTCAGTTTATCTGATTTTAATGAAGACTTACCAGTTAGAGGAAGGAATATTTGCAACCTAGATAAGGAAGGAATTAGGATCTATGACTATGAAAATGATTTAAAAAATATATATATTACGTGGATATCACCGTCTTTACAAGTTATTTTAAATTGTAGGTTAGATCAGAATTATTGTGTTTAAAGGAAGAAAAAACTTCCAAAAATGAAAAAAAAATCAATTAAAATATTAAACAGTTTGTTCATTAAAATGAAAAATTAAAATCATTTTTCATCAGATAATTGTTCATTTTTTGTTTAATATGTATGAATTTTTTGCTTTTTTTATACAATATGATTTGTGGCGTCTTATATTTCCTGAGTCGGCATTGATTTTTTTTATTAAATCATTGTAGTTTTGGGGGATAGTGGAAAAAAATGCCTCTATTCAGATTTTTTCTTAAATACTTTTTTAAATAAATGAATTATTAGTATTATTTTTTACAACAAATAATTTTTCTCTAATATATAAAAAAGATTTAACAGTATTTCATCTTTCAACCCGTGTTTTTTTTAACAATAACGACAGGGGAATCAACAACTATGATGATGACGGTGTTAGTAAGAATATCTGCGTTTTCTTTGATGTGAAGAAAACACTATGGTATATAATCATATATTCAAGTTAATTTTTTTTGTTATAATTCACGTGACGTTAAGTCACATTTTTAATCACATTATTAATATTAGTTAATAAAAATAATAATTATTATAGATTAAGCATGAGATTTTAAAGCATTTGAAAAGGCTCCCTCAATTTGTTTCTATTTATATATATAATTATAATAATAATCATAATAATGTGCATAAATTGAATAATGTAAGATTTAGAATTGCATTTTTTCTTTTTTTAATAAAGGCAAATGCCTTCTTTCATGTTTGTTAGATCATGCATTAAGGAATTATTTAACTCTGCTCCACTTTATATTCTGTGGTAATTTTTCAGCTATTCAAGAATAACCATAACAAACATGATTTATTGTTAATATATATATGTATATCATCAAAGTCCAATAATCTGAACTTAATTTGTATATACAAGGTTTTTTCATAAGTAATGTGTAATGCCAATAAAACAAAAAAAATTAATACTTTTCTTTTAATTCTTAGACATGTAAAATTTAAAATTTTATTGAAATATTTTCCAAGAAAGTATGTGGCGGAACCAGTACTCACACAATAAAGCAAATACTGAGTTCCAATTAATTATTGGCTAATGGGTAATTAATTTATGTTGAGTTGTTTTTGACTCACCTCATACTTCTTAACTCCCTCGCAGACTCGAATTTTGTCACTGCATTTGTGACATTCTCAATGCTATATCATGATCACAACTGACGTCCAACAGCCTTCTCTCCTGACCGATGGTCAGTCCTCAGAGGGTGCGGAGGTCGGTCTGCAGGAGAGAAGGCTGTTGGACGTCAGTTGTGATCATGATATAGCATTGAGAATGTCACAAATGCAGTGACGAAACTTGAGTCTGCAAGGGAGTTAAGAAGTATGAGGTAAGTCAAAAACAACTCAACATAAATTAAAATAAACCTCATAGTGTTATTTCCTACCTACATAACTTAAATGTTAAGTAATTGGGATTCAGTATTTGCTTTGATATGTGAGAACTAGTTCCATCACAAGTAACAACATTTTCATTCATTATTGTACAGAATGTGATATCATTAACATTTTCAAACGGTAACCTATTTAAAATTTAGAATAAAATTCTTTACACCTCACATCATATCCTATCTTCTTTTTAGACCAGTTTTGTAGCCTAAACAGTTACATCTTCAGTAGTTTCACAACATAATTTGTATCCTTTGTCATGAAACTACTGAACATGTAACCATTTAGGTTACGAAACCGGGAACAGGATATGAGGTGAGGACTAAAGAATTTTATTTCAAATTTTAAATTAAATCACATAGTGATATTTCGTATAATAGTTCATGGTAACTTTTTTTTTCTGAAAGGTATTTATTTTCTTTAGTTTCATGCAAAATGTAATTTGTTTGTTTCTTTTTTTTTTTTTTTTTGGTTGCTGTCGGAACAGTTAAATTTTACCATGTTTTAATAGATTTCTCCAAAATTAAAACAACCTCCACAACAAATGCATTTGAAATTATCTAATGTTTTCAAAATGCTCCCTATTTACAATCTGGGAGTTGCTAAATTGAAAAGAATCCTGGAAAAGATACAAAATATGAAGTATGGAGTAAAATCTGATTCATTTAATCTTTCTTTAACACAATTTCTGTTCACACAAATTCTGTAAACAAGACAATAATTAAACTAATATATTGACTTAGGCTTTCACGTCCGGAGTTACTATGATGATCTTGTAGAAGATTTCCGGGCTGTTGGCTGTGTTGACCATCCTCAAGGTTGTCTTGAGGATGCCGGACGCAGTCTCTGGCGAAACGTTGGGGAACTACAAGCCTCAAGACTACGGCCAACAGCCTGGAAATCTTCTACAAGATCATCATAATAATTAAACTGTTCACATAAAAAAAAAAGATGACATTTTTCATACAACTAAAGAAAATAAGTACCTTTCAGAAAAATAAGAAAAAACAAATTGGATGCAAATTTAAAATATTGTTGCAGTTGCCACACCCTACACAATAATGATTGAAAAGTTTGTTAGATTTATTGTAAAATATTTTTTTAACATTAAATTTGACATGTCTGAATATTTATAAAAAGTTACTTTTGTTTTATTGTTATTAAGCATTACTTATGAAAAACCCTGTACAGTTTCTTTTGGAAACTATACTGTTTGCAGAAAGATTTTTCAATCTACTGATGGTTTCAAGGTCAATTTTTTTTAAGTTGTCATCATCAAAAGACACAATACATTTCACACAAATGGTCATAGGGACATTTCCCTAACGACAGTGAATATTTAGTTACAATAACTTGATGGGTCCTGCTAAAGTATTTCAACTCATTTCAACATGCATGATCAATGCAGCATGTATTTTCATGAAACATTGTTCCCTTTTCAGAGAAACATCTTGTTTCCATATTGCAGTTAGGGAATCTGTGCAAGAAAAGTAATGCATTGTAATATAATTTTGAGGAAAGTTTTGAATTCCAAATTTGTAAATAAATGTAATCACTAAGATCTAGAGAGAGATTATAAGATTTTCATGATCAGAAGACAGGATGGTAAAATAAATTCATAAATTCATACATTTTCAAAATAATATCATCGTTAGAATTATTATGGATTGGGTCAATTATCCATTCTGCTTCATTTGTAGTGACCGATTCTCCTACCTTAGGTTTGTTTATAAATCATAAGATATATTATAAAGTAGAAAATAATCTTAATATAAATAAAAATATTTAAAATAATTTATCTTAAAAAATTTGCAGAAGCCTGGATTGCACAAAGTATATGACCTACTGCATTTTTTAAATTTATGATTAAAGTTAATATACTAAATAATTTATATCACTAAAGGATCAAGCAAGCTTGATTCATATCACTTGAAACTTATAATCAGGGAATCTTGAATACAAATCTGGAACATGAAGTAAAGTTCAAAGTTGGAATTGTATCACCATGATTGATTTCTTCTTCTTCTTCTTTGTCATCATTTAGGCTTATTTACTAGGCTTTTCCGGCTCCAAATTGCTGCTGTTTCCATTTTTTCTTTGGTCTTCCCAAATTTCTTCTTCCTCATGGTCAAAAGTTGTCTGCTGCTTTTGGTATTCTATTCTGTCATCCCTGCTAAGTGTTCTTTCCAGTTTGTTGTGTATTTCACTACTGTTGTGTTTAATTCCTCTACTTTTAGTTGTTATCTTATTTCTGCATTGTGTTTTTTGTCTGTTCTTTGATTTCCTGTTATTGGTGTGAGGAATTTCATTTCAGCAGCTTGTATTCTGGCAGATTATTGTGTTGTGACTGTTCATGTTTCAGATCCATAAGTAATAATAGGAACTGCCATTGTCTTGTATAATTTCAATATAGAGTCTTTCCTGGTTTTATTTTTCAAAATTCTTTTTAGTGTTCCTGTTATATAATTAAACACATCACATGCTGTTGGCATGGATGATTTCATTATTTATGATAATTTATGAAAAATTCAATTCAATTAACATGTAATAAACACCTGACAAACATAACTACAAAACATAATATGTCCAAGCATTTCAAAATAGATATTAATTTTCTATAGATCTCAATGAACTGAAATATTGTAAAGACACTTTTTTTTACACAAATGGTAAGTAAAGTAAAGATATATTATGCTAAAATAATAATTATTATTTATTATAATAATAATATTATTATTATTATAAAGTAAATAAGCTATGAAAGCTCATAGTTGCTGAATTGACAATATTCATCATCATCATAGTACATTCACGAATTTAGGCCATTTGTTGACCTGTTTCGGCCTCAAGAGAAACACCATCCAAAAGTCTTTTGAGTGGACGTCCTAGTCTTCTTCTTCCTGCAGGTTGATATCTTAACATTTGTTTGGGTATAATTGATAATATTATGCCATCTAATCTGAATTTCCCATTCATAAAAATATTCAACACTTTAAAATTAAAGTTTTAAGAATTATAAAACAGTACCTGATATCTCAGTTGTCCTCAATAATTTGCAGTGTTGTTTTATAGGAGGCCTTTCGATAACCTAAGTATCATCTTCTGCTTTCATTTTGGTATTCTTGACTTAAAATCATTCTTTAAGTTATCCAAATATTGATATTTCTAATGCTTGTTCATGTAGCAAATTTTCTTGAAATATTTTATTTCTCTTTCTTCAGTATTAAACTAATTCTTCTTAATTTTAATTCCAGGCACAATATTAAAGTCATTATAAATCTTTTCATTGTATAATTGCTTCAATTCTACAAAAGATTGTGTTGCAAACAGCTGCCAAATTTAGATTTAACTTTCTAATTTCTCATTTTAATCTGTTCAGTAATAATGCAGTTTAAATTCATAAAAATATTGAGAAACGACTGCATTATAATATAATAATAAATAAAGAATTTTAATTAAAGATTTGGTTCATAACAGATTTATAAACTTTTAATTATGCAGGTAATTTATCTGAATGTATCATTGACAAGATAAAAAAGACTAAAACCATGAAATAATGATTAAATTGAAATGCTTCGTACCTCTCCTTACATCCAATCTTCCAGGCAGATCGCGTTTTCCAAGCCTTGGCAGCTTCATCTTCAGTACTTTCTAGTCAACTGATGTTATGTCGATCTACTACTTCTTCCCTCTGTTGGTGGATCGATAAACCTCCAGATCCAGTCAGAAATTCTCATGGATTCTGACTGGATCTGAAGGTTCATCAGTCCACCAACAGAGGGAAGAAGAAGTTGTTCTTCTGATCGACATATCAGTCGACAAGAAAGTACTAAAGATGAAGCCGCCAAGGCTTTGAAATCACAATCTACATAGAAGACTGGATATGAGGTGAGGTATGAAGCATTTTAATTTAATCATAAATTAAACCTCATAGTGATTTATTCCTATAAAAGTTCCATGAAATAATATTTTACAAGATTCTACATTGAAAATAATCTACATCTTTGTACCAATAGGGCCTATAAATCCTATTTTTAAATTTAATTTAATATTTTTCAAAGGATTGTTGCATAATAGAATATTTAAAATTCTGTTTTTTATTAGTAATGCTGTGAAATGATCAAATGAAATGATAAAATAAAATAAGTTAAAATATACCTTTGTAGGTAAAATCCGTCGTCCTCAACTTATAAAACGTATAATCATTATGCCTGTAGGCCTTTCAGGACATCCGTCCCATCTTCAGCAGTACATTCTTCTCTACAGCATCCAGTATGGTGTTTGATGCTGCTGGTCCCAATGTGGCTATGTTGTGATTAAAGCTTCTTCCTGACGATATCGTATAGTGGGTTGTTTAGTCTGGGAGTGCTTTCATTTATCAAAAGCTTGTTGTCTATTTCCTTGATCATTTCCAGGTCTTCCAATAGGTTGATTCTGGTTGGATTTCCCTCTTTGTGTACTATTGTAAGGGTGTCTTCTATTGAGTTCATTCTATGGCCGGCGTTTATTATGTGCTTAGCGTAATTAGACTTAACGATTTCGTATACGCATATGGAAAGTCTAATTACGCTAAGCACATAATAAACGCCGGCCATAGAATGAACTCAATAGAAGACACCCTTACAATAGTACACAAAGAGGGAAATCCAACCAGAATCAACCTATTGGAAGACCTGGAAATTATCAAGGAAATAGACAACAAGCTTTTGATAAATGAAAGCACTCCCAGACTAAACAACTCACTATACGATATCGTCAGGAAGAAGCTTTAATCACAACATAGCCACATTGGGACCAGCAGCATCAAACACCATACTGGATGCTGTAGAGAAGAATGTACTGCTGAAGATGGGACGGATGTCCTGAAAGGCCTACAGGCATAACGATTATACGTTTTATAAGTTGAGGATGATGGATTTTACCTATGAAGGTATATTTTAACTTATTTTATTTTATGACTCTCCACCTCAACAGTTTTAACAATGAATTTTATTAGTAATGAAATGATAAGCCTAAACTGTCCCATTAAGGACAAAGACCTCCTCAAGAAGATGTGTTCCTCATGTTCTATAACATCTTCTGCACTGTTTTGATTTTGCCCACTTATTTAGTTTTAACACACTGTTTTTGGTTACTATTCACTTTTCTTCTTAAATTTTTCTACTCCTTCCTACATTGTTATAATATAGCCAACAATAAAAATATTTAATTAATTCAATAAAGAAGATCATTAACAATTTATAGAATGTAACAGATTAGAATATTTTACCATCTTTTCTTCTGAGAGTGAAGTAATCTTTGTATGTTTGGAAGACAATTTAAAATAATAAAAATATAAAGTTAAAATATAGTAGCTGGACCCTCGATACCTAGTCCCAGAGACTTACTACCAACATTGTGACATTGACAGTACATAATTGGAATGGGTTCATTTCAGTAGGCCGGTTATCTTGCGATATACTTTCACACATTTGCATGCCCATCCCCATTCCAGGAATGTTTGATAAAACCTATAAGTCACACATACTTTGTCCCACAGAAAATATGATATTGTACATTTTTTTTTAACTTTTGTCTTTCTGAAGAGACAGCAACAGATAGTTTTTACAAAATTATCAAAAATGTTGAGTGGGTTTTAGGAATTTTAAACAATGAATATGGTAAGGGTACATTAAGGTTTAATACCTCTTGAAACTGGGAAAAGGAAATAAGAATTTGGTATAATTTTTTGTAACTTTTATGTGATCACTTCATAAACATGCTGACTTTTTGTATCTACTTACTAAACTCTCATGTTCTAAAAATCATAAATTTACACATTTAAAATTTTGGCTCAACAGTACATTACCTTTCCCTTCATTTTCCATAGTATATTCTTGTAATACTGTTACTCTACATACTTTTTTTGTCCTTACTAACATTTTGTAATATTTTAAATATTTTTCAACGATACTTATAACATTGTTTTACAATTTTTACATATTTATTTATTTACGAGAAACATGGTAACATTACGACATTTTTAGACAATATTGTGAAACTCACTAGCTATTTTCCCTCCTCTTCCAATGTTGCCACCATAAACAACTCAATTACACTCTTTTTGTTAGGTTAGTGTAGGCCTACATCAGATTAGTGTACGCTTAGGTAAATAATGAGTGTAATTTATTATGTTAAGTTAGGGTAGAAGTCAGTTTACGGGTACATCCATTCCTAATAAACGTTTGGGAATTTATTTTGAAGATTAGTCATACTGCACATGCTGCCATCTAGCAATAGCTCTAAAAACTCAAGTGCATGTGTACTATTATTCTGTAGGATGGAAAATATATTGGAAAAAGTAAAGCACTGTTTTCCCAAAAATTTTTTTGAACAATAGTTTCATTTATTTTCATCAAAAACTATCACTGTGTTCTATTTGCTACAGAAGCCATTTTAGAACTTAGAAAATGGTTGAAGAAGAATATTTGAAATTTATAATCTAGATGCAGTAGTATAGTTTATTAATTTTAATTTCTTCAGATATTTTTACAATTAAACTACTATATTGACTTTCTAGTGCAAATGAATCTTGAAATAGCACTTAAGAATAATATAAGCTGAACAAAATGGAAAATAGGTTAGGATGAGTTATTTTGGTTAGCTTATTAAGTTTAAGACTAAAATGGTTCATTATTTTAGTTTTTAATATATTACTGTAAATTGTATCCATAATTCAAAGTTATCTTCCAATGTTAATATATTGTTAATCCAGTGTTAAAAAAAATGCATATATATTCATATACCGTTATAATAATTTATACATATTTTTTTATACTTTTAAAAATTACTGTAAATTATCATTTGCACTAGAATCTCCATTGTATTTAATAATTGCATGGTTAATGAGTTTAAAAATATTACGAATCTGAGTAAGATTATAACCACCTGAATAATTCATAATTATAAAGTTGGATTTCAATTTTCTGATTTCTTATTTATAAAATTTGATATACTGAAAGCATTATAAATTATGAATTCTAAGTTGTACTTTTTTTTTTGTTTTTATTGAACTATATGTGAATTTAGATTATTATTATTATTATTATTATTATTATTCCTTAAATTATTTCCAATCACTTGGGTTGACTATTACAAAGACATCTCCAGCCATTTATCCTCTCATGATTCAGCTGTATATATCTCTGTCCATGTTTGTTCTCTCTTCAATATCTTCCATAATCCGATATAGCCCTGGGTCTTCTCCTTCTTGGTCTCTTTCTCTTAGTTTTATCAAGAGCTTTTTTATCATTTTGTGCATAGTGTGTACGTACTATTTGAACTATTTTTTGTATGTCTCTTTAATTTCCTCTACTTTTAATTTCTCTTTTATCATTGTGTTTCTATCTTGTCTTCTCTTCTTTTTCCTAAAAATTTTTCTCAAGAATTTAAATTTCTATAGCATGAATTATACTATCCACTTTTTTTATGTTATCCATTTTTCTGCTCCTTATAACAAAATCTTTTTAAAATACATATTTTTAGATCTCATCTTTACATTTCAGTTAGTATCCTTGTTTCTTAAAAAATTCTCGAGTAGAAAATAAAAATTGATGCTTTTTAATTATTTCTATCATATTTTTCTATTTCTGGCGATGCTGCTGCCAATGTAAAAAAAAAATTTCAACTTATTTTAATGGAATTCCATCATCATCTTTCTATCAGTTGTAGTCCTGAAAGGACAATTTAAAGTACAGTCAACAAAAAATTTTCTAACAATCTCTTCCTAGTCCATCTCAATGATCTTCTACCATTTGGTTGGTATCTTAAATGTGCCTTAGAAAACCTGGATGTAGACATATGTGTTAATCCAGTTCTGTTGATACTGACGGATGTAATCTATTATATTTTCAATTTCTCAGGGATGTCGTCATTTCTTTAGTGATCCTACCTGGTACAACCTGCTGTTAACTATACGAACCTCATCTCACTAGCTATAATTCTATTTTCATCACTTTTTCACAGGGTCCAAGTTTCACTCCCATTGCAGAGAACTGGTCTTATCCTTATTTTATTTATTTGTTTATATATATATATATATATATAGTTGCGAGGGTATTTTTTGGACCAAAGTAGACTCCATTTCATTATTCCTTCATTATTAAATTTTGCAATCTTGTCAAAGACACCCAATTTGTCAAAAATGACATTCTGAAGTTGAGATTGTTAAATTGGTTTATTTTTTTATAATTTTGTTATCTATGCAAATTTTACTAGATACAGAATCCTTGCCATCATCATCATCAACATTCATGGATTAAGCCCATGTGGCTTCTTCCGGTCTCATAGATTCTCATTCATAAAGTTGAATCCATCTCTTTTTCGGTCTACCAACATTTCTGTTTCCTTTTGGTTTGTAATTAAGTATGATTTTTGGTATTCATTCATCTTTCATTCTTTGGACATGTTCTTTCCAGTATTTTTTCTAGATTATTTTACCTAAAAGTTTAAAAATATTTAGCTCATTTCTAATATCTTCATTCCTTCTTTTATCTAGAAGTTTGCAGCCAGCTACACTTCTCAGAAATCTCATTTCAGCTGCTTCTTTGATCTCTTCTCTTTTAGTTTAAACCCAAAACTCATTAGTCCATTATCACCATTACCAAACAATTATAAGGGGACTGCCATTGCTTTATAAAACTTTAGTTTTGTTTCTTTTCTTGTATTTTTCAATACTCTCTTAATTGTGTCATATAACTCTAACTCACTGGCACTATTGAACCCATAGGTTCAAGGCCACACGGACATGAGCTCTCCATACATCCCTATCCTGACCTAATGTTTTCCAATCATCCCCTGTACAATCTACTTCCCCCAAATCATAGTTAATGTTATTTTCCCATCTCATTCTTGGTCTGCTAACTGGGCGTTTTCTCTCTGGTTTTCCTACAAGAAGCTTCATGTTTCGCATCCATATAATATAACTGGTAAAATAATAGTTTTATATATTTTCAGTTTAACGTTTTTTGAAAGGAGTTGGGACATCAAGAGTCTCTGTAATGCATAATAGCACACATTTCCAGAATTGAGCCTATGTTTAATTTCTTTGTGCATCTCATTCCTATTTGTGATTATTGATCCTAGGTATTTGAATTCAGCCACTTCCTCAAAATTTCCCTCATTTGTCATTAGCTGTCCATTTCCATTATACAGGGTGTTTCTAAATAAGACCAACAAAGTTTGGGATCAGATAGATAACCTTCATTGAAATATTTTGTTAAGGAACATATGGGCTGAAACACTTCATTTCAGTGCTAGAGGGATCTTACAGGAAGGGATTGAAAGAAACGGAAAAACACTCCTTTCAGTCCAAGAGGGGTTTGTCATTTCTACTGTCGCTTGGTTTGTTTACTTCTAGAGCTCAGTAGCATTTGGAACCTATTACAGCAAGTTTTTTTACATCCATTAGTACGAACTGTTGGATAGGTCGGGGTGGGCCCACTGCATGACCGGTATGCTCACCCGACCTGATCTGCCTAGATTTCTTTTTGTGTGGCTATATGAAGGCAATGGTTTATGAGACCGATATTGACCCTGAAGAAGATATTGTAGCACGCATTGTCAGCGCAGCAGCTGAAATAAGGGAAACCCCTGGAATCTTTGGAAGGATACAACAAAGTATGGCACATTGATGCACTGTTTGTCTGGATGTCAATGGACACGTATTCCAGCACTTGTGATGAGACAATAAACTGGTTCCATCCTAACAATGAAACACTGGAGTGAGTGTTTTTATTTATTTAGAATTAAGTACGTTTTGTTTCTGCTTGTCTGTAAAGTATTCAGATTAACACACAGAATTATGTGACACAGAATGACTTATTTGCACGTACCTACTTCCTTCCATCCCTTCCTCTAAGACCCCTCTTGCACTGAAATGAAGCATCACAGCCTATAGGTTCCTTAACAAAATATGCTTCAATGAAGGTTAATTATCTGCTACCAAAGTTTGTTGGTCTAATTTAGAAACACCTTGTATAATGTATTTCTATGTGTGACCATATATTTAGTTTTATTGATATTTACTTCCAGTCCCAATTTCGTAGTGTTACTCAATAGTGTGTGCATGTTGGCCTTTAGTATCTCCTCGCTATTGCCCAATAGTACTACAAATTGTGCCACAATTTATTAAGTTTGTTAAAATAACCCAAGGGTTTAAAATGGTTCACTTGTTAAATGGGTTTCCCTTCCAGAATTATTTTAGCTCTTACGGTATCTGATCCTCCTTACCATAAAAAGGCATTATTTTCAATTTTTCATCTGATTATTTTTCTGCTATATGATTGTGTAAATCATCCTCCTTGTAAATTAATAATTATTGCTGATTTCCACTGATTTTTAAACCCAGTTCTTGTTATTTTAAGGACAAATTGTTTAGTTATATTATATTATGTTTAATTTTACTTCCAATTCTATTTTATTTTTTGCCCAAACCATTCATTACATCTTCTGATAAAACAAATACCTTTGTTTCATCAACTTCCTGTTTTATTTTTAAACAAAATTCCATTTTTATTACATTAAACAGTAATGGAGATATGTTGTATTGTTGGATCTGAACAATCAGTCAAACCTCTAAAACTATACATATTTAATAATATTTAATTCCATTTCCTCTCCTAGTCATCTTAAATTGCATGGCTGGCTTATCTCTCTGCATTTCCTTGAAATGCATCTGCATTTTAAAATGCACGATTTTATGCATCAACCGACTAAGCACCAATTTAAAAAATGAGTTTTGATGTCATCTGTTGCACTGGCTCACGAAGTGAGTGTATGCACATTTTTACTGCCTAATCATCTATGAATATAGCCTTATTATTAAAGAAAAATGTAAACACAATCAGTCCTATCAGAGATTCTATGTTTTGCTAAATGACTATGAAACCAGATTTTCGTAATTGATAATCTAAATTTTTCTTCATGCAGCTATGCACCAAATGTTTCCACTCTTAGATTGTTGATGCATAACTGTCAAACAACAAAAATAACTTATAGTATCCCGATCCGATTGAGGGTCTTTCCACTTTTCAGCGGTTGCCCTTTTACCAGCCGGCTGCTGGCCCTTCACATCCACATGTGTCAACCACAGAGGTAGATGATCAACAGTCAGTGTAGGGGTGACATGTGGTTAGCATGTCGAGTCCCCCAGCCGTTATAGCTGGTTCCTCAACCTGGAGCCGCTACTTATTGTAGCTACCCAATTGCCTCACGATGCTGGGTGGGCACCGGTCCCATACTGGCTGAAATACCATGAGAAAATTTCTTCCCCCATGGAGACTCGAACCAGCGCAAGTCCCGTAGCTCTGCACCAATGCTTCCTACCTTAACCGCTCGGCTACGGCGCGGGACTATAGTATCCAATATTATTAGTTTGATGCTATATTAATAGTGAAGATCGACTTTAACTTTAAACATATTTTTCTCGAAACTTATATATTGGCACATAACTGGTTGATACATAATGCCTTTCAAATACAGTGAAACCTGTCTTAGCTGGAACCTTTATAAGAAGGAAATCTGTAGAGACGGAAAAAAATCTCCAGAACGGTACGATTTCATTAGTAAAATCGTCCTGTACAAGCCGGAAACCTTCACAATGCAGAAATGTAATGGTTTTAAAGTACCAATAGTTAATTTTTTACCTCAGTAAGACGGAAAATTATTCTTAAGCATGTTCTAATTACAGTATTAATGACCACATGTGAAAATTCTGCATATGAAGCTACTGCATTATATCGTTTTACCTTCTTGTGTTGCTATTGTACCCTTGCTTATGTGTGACAGCGGGGAATCCCTCGGTTTTCCTTGCCTGCTTACGTAATCTGCGAGGGAGTTGGGAAACTCTTCAGTCCTCCTGTAGTTGAGTTCCTTCTCGTTTTTGTGTAATAAAGTTGTTTTGTATTGCCGTGCAACTGTGCTGTGTTACATACACTATTTTGTCTGTATTTCAGTTCGATACATTATGTCTTTAAAGCATGCATGTAAAACCCTTACACTGCATGAAAAATTTTAAGCTTGTAATTTGGGAATCCTTTATAAGGTGGAAAACTGCCAAGACGGAAATATATTTAAGGAACCGTCATGTTCCTTCATAGACAGGTTTTACTGTATAATGCTGTTTGCATTATAGTGCAATATTAAAAACATGAATATATTTTTGACACAAATATCATTGAAATTCTTGTATTTTATTGTAAAATTATGTTGAAAATATTTCTTTTGAGCAATTTTAGGCCCACATGTTTAAATTGAGCAGAATTTTTGCATGAATATCAATAATAAGAAATGACATGCTTATATGGGTTAAAATTATACCATAAAAAGACAAATTTCATTGTTGGTGAAATTAAATGTTTCTTACCTCTCCTCATATAAATTTTCTAAGTTGATCGCGATTTCGAGACTATAACTGTCTCATCCTCAGAACTTTGTTGGCGACTGATGTTATGTCGATCGGAAGAAACTCTTCTTCTTCCCTCTGTTGGTGGACCGATGAACCTCTGGATCAGGTCAAAATTTGCGGGAATTTCGAAGTTCATAAGTTTTCCTTTGTTTTTCTGAATGTGGATCTTTTCCCAAACCATGAGTTCCTTTTGTTTGTCTATTTGTTTAATTAGACTGGCTTTTGATTCAATTAAATGTTTTTCAGCAATAGCTGCTCATGCTTGGTCCGAAAAACATTTAATTGAATCAAAAGCCAGTCTAATTAAACAAATAGACAAACAAAAGGAACTCATGGTTTGGGAAAAGATCCACATTCAGAAAAACAAAGGAAAACTTATGAACTTTGAAATTCCCGCAAATTTTGACCTGATCCAGAGGTTCATCGGTCCACCAACAGAGGGAAGAAGAAGAGTTTCTTCCGATCGACATAACACCAGTCGCCAACAAAGTTCTGAGGATGAGACAGTTATAGTCTCGAAATCGCGATCAACTTAGAAAATTTATATGAGGAGAGGTAAGAAACATTTAATTTCACCATAAATTAAACCTCATAGTGATTAATTCCTATAAAAGTTAAATTTTATTGTACTGTAGATGACTGATGGAATATTGAATTGGATTTTGTTTCATACAAAAATCTTAATATGGATATAATGTTCTGTGAAAAAAATGAGAGTTCAGTAAGAAAATGTTACTGGTACCATTCAGTACTAATTTACCATTATTTTAACTGTTTTAAATGCACAATCTTCTTTACCAGCAGAAAAAATTTACTTATTTAAACATCAGTTTCTTAAAACCTCCTGAAGTCAATTTTCTGCATTACCTAAAAATTTTGAAGATTGCCTTTAGTCAGCAGTTACTACAATTTTGAGGTTAGGTTACCACAATGCTGCTGGATTTTAAATGATCACAGTTACATGTATAAAACATAGGCATGTACATGGAAACACTACCATTGCAAAATAAGAATATTTTAAAATATGTGCCATTAACAATAATAAATGTTGCTTTGCCTTCCGAGCTGAATGAATGTACTAAAAGTTGAATTTCACAAAAGTAATTTTTTTAAAATTTAATTACTAGGCCTAAGTTTTAGACCTTTACAAAATGTATGTAATACATATATTATGCAATGAAACATTTTATGATTTCTTATGGGTGGACAAGATATTTTGATTATATTATTGTTATTTTCCATCACCAATTAAATAATAAAAAACCTGAAAGTAAGCTATGACAGTTAAAATCAATATATATATTTTTTTAAAATTTAATAGAGTTCCTATTTTTATCCATACCATCTTTCACATCATTAATTTTAGTTTTAATATTCATGGACTCATGAATGCAGGAAGATAATTAAAAAAAGAGTAAAACATTAAAACATTTAGCCATGTTTCTCTACATAACAGATGTCCCTCCATACATGCCTATGTCGACACTGATATTAAAGACTCAAAGAGAAAGTTAATAGCAGAGGGAGGGGATTGAAGAGGAGGGCACATTGGTGTAATGGTGAACGACATGGTATTAGTACAGGCAAATCCCTGCACAGATATAACAGCAATAAAATTCCTGTAGGACCATTTGGCAACCAGTCAATAAAAATTGTTCCACTTTTCTGATCACTGTACACAAAGTTTAAGCACCGGATAGTTTACAAGGCGTCTTCTTAACCTCACAATCATTTACACAACACATCTTGTAAAGTGTTACCAACCTTGCAGTTTTTCAAGCTGTACAGTAGTGTTATCACAGAAAAAGTAATATTTTTAAATCCTTCTTCTAGAACTTGGTTATTATTGTATTCACTCGGTTTTGACAAGGAATAATAATGTTCATACATACACAAATGCACAGTCTCTCTCTTCACTCAAACATTCATATATGCACATTACATGTTTTTATGGGGTTGCACGAGTATTTTATTTTAGGAGGAATCATCGTTCTTGCACTGTTGCCATAGATTAATGTGAGCTTGGTCCCGTACTAGAACTATTTAATAATGGACTCGTTATTTCAAAATTAAATTATAAAGAGTAAAATAAATATTTTGCTATGACCTTGCTGACTCTAATATATTCTAGAAATAGTTAAGTAATTTTTTGTTAATGTATTTAAAGAGTAGCATATTGTTATTAAATATATAAGTGAAAATAGCAAATTATAATAGTTACTAGTACTGGTAATAACAAGACTATGCTGCAGTAGGGGCTTGCAAGGACCAATCACAAAATTTGGCTTACTTGTGGCCAGTTTTTAAAATAAGGACAAAAGTAATAAATGTAACAAAAAGGAAAGGAAAGAATAAAACATTAAATTTTAGTTAGAAATATACAAAACTAATGTGGCTCAAATTTTGTCAAAGCACAAAATTTCTAAGAGTGCACCAAATTAAAAGTTTCTCTCTATTGATAATAATAATAATAATTATGTTAATACTATTAATAATCACAATTTTTTTTATTTAATGCCCCAAGTTATTATTTCGACATTTCTGGTGCTCTCTCCTGGCATTGACAAAATTGTAACCCACTTCTGAGGTTGGGAAGTTTTATCATCAGTAATTTCATGATCAATGGATGAAAGAGCATTGGTTGTAAAATCACTGATGAAACTGCCTAGGTTTTGAAACCAGTCTAATTACTAGATAATATATGAGGTGAGATAAAAAGAATTTTATTTTAAATTTCAAAACAGAATAATTATGTGTGTTTGTACGGTGAATAATTGTGAAAGAAATAAAGAAGATTAGTAATTTTGTATAAATTGGTGTGAACTTAAAGAAATTTAACCTGACCCAACACCACCTCTACTAGTCATTATCGTCACCACTTCAATAATTAGGTAATTGCCCATAGATGGTTAATAGAGGAATAGGTAATAATTTTTCAAATGGAAACTTGGTTATATCCCCCAACAGTACTAAAGTAAGGATTATTAGTAAAATAAATCAAATTAATTTAATTTTCCAGCTTCACAAGACATCAATCCATTGTTTTCTAATACGTCCAATATCCTATCTTCCTTGATAGTTCCTCGCTAATAGTGGATATCATTCCTCATTCATTCTGTCTACAATTTAATTTTAATTTTGTTCACAATTTATTACTTTGTAACATAGTGGTACTATTTTAAAATTTATTTCTAATTTTATCCAGTTTAGTACAACATTTGACTTGCCTAAGGAACCTCGTCTCCACTGACTCAATTCTTTTAATTTCTGTTTTCATTAGGACCCAAGTTTCACAACCATAAAGTAATGTAGGAATCATAATAACTCTATAGAATTTTATTTTTGTATCTTTTCTTACTTCATTTTAAAAAGATTTTGAATCATTCTACATACTGCCTTTATCGATTTCTGTATCTATAAATCTCCTTCTAAGTTAAAACTAATATCACAGATTAAATATTTAAAACTAGACACTTGCTCTAGACTTCGACCTTCTAGAATAATTTTACATCTCATAGAGTTTTTGCCTTTAAGGCCATAATTTTCATTTTGCTTAATAATATTTTAAAATTATTTAATTTACATATTTAATATAATTTATGACCTCAGGGGTCCCCATCTAGGGGATATGTGGATGGCGACCACAAGGTGCCCAAGCTGAGCAAAACATTGCTTCCACTTATTTGTGTTTTGCTCCTTACTTCTATCTTTAACCAATCTGGTATTTCTTCCTTTCTTCCACTTACTTATACCAGACTCTTTTAACTTTACTATCTAACCTCTCTTGGTTAACTCTTGTTTTTTTTCGACCCCAACACTATTAGGGCATCCGAGGGCTAGGGAGTCTTTCCTTCCATTTCTTCTTTCCTTTATTTTCTTTTCTTCTCCAGAAAAGCCTAACCAGAGGCTATAAGATGGCAGCCCCATCACTGGTCTTGCCTTCCTTTGGCCAGCAACCCAATTCGAAGGGGACATTTATTATGCGTTCAAGTCCTTCTTTGAACTATAATTGTTTCCCTGCAGGCGCACACTTATGCCGACCAAAGCAAATATCTCTGGGCCGTCCTATGAAATGCTGGAGGGAAAATTTTCTATAGGATCGTAACAGGCCTTGTCCTAATACTTGGAAGGAAGAAGAAGAAGAAGAATATAATTTATGCAATGTGATTTGCTAGTCATTATGTATAATTACCATATCAAATTCAGAAGATATTATTAATAATAACTAGATTAATTAATTTGGCTGTAACATTATATATCCGTATATAATAAAATTAAGGGAAAAATTGTAAAATTTCTGAAATTAACTTTGGTCTATATTTAAACATAATTAAAACTAGAGTGCTTTTTAATAATGCTTTAATAGGTCTACACTATGGGGGTTAAAAATTATTATTAATGTTTTTTAAACAGAGTAATATAAAATATTAAATTAAACCTCATAGTGATTTTTTCTTAAAAGTTCAATAGAGTACCGGTAATATAAACTTTGAATTTTAAGTATACATCAATGTAGCTTAAATAATAATTTTGGATTTTTAGAGATAAATTCTAAGAAATATAAGATGGTCTAATAAGAGGTTAACATCAGAATATAACCAATAAAAAGAACTTATACAAAAATGCCAAATATTGAAACAACAAATTAACAAATTAAGTTTATATTTTAAGGCATAATTCTAAAAAAGAAAAAAAAAAAAAGAAAAGAAAATTAAAATATTGATTGTGTGAAAGGTAATGCTCATAATATTTACATACCTACAAAAAAAAAATCCCCTCGTGTAACCTTTGATATGAAAGAAGCATATATCATAAATGCAAAAAAAATTAGAATAATGTGATTTTGTATATAAAAATGACTTGTATGGGCTATAAAACTTCGTAACACAGAAATGGAATGGTTTTAATGTATCACTAATTAATTTATACCTGGGCAAAATTGAAATTTATTCTTAAGTATTTCCTAATTAAACACTCATATGCAAAAAGCCTTTATAATAATTTTGGTTTACACTTTTATTTTATTACTAGTGTAAGAAACTATCAATAAATAAACATAATTAAGTTTTTTTGAGACTGGATACATCTTATCTCAAATTAATGTTGATTTATCGAAACATGTTCGAGAATAAATCAACATTAATTTGAGGTAAGATGTTTCCAGCCTCAAAAAAATTGATTAAAATAATCTCAAAATATTACTTCCTAAAATAAACCATTAAATAAACATATTTTTCTATCAATATACAGTGCTTTTCTATTACAATATTTCATTAATGACATCCAACAACTGTATTATGTTCAAGTTTGGAAGGTTTAATACAACTTATGAACATAGTTGAGTATGGGAGGAAATGGCTATACTCTACCTCAAGATTCGAGGAGAGCAAATCCGGAAGCATAGGTGCAGCCCCACAAACAGAATTAGATGCTAGTTTGCTAATAACCATGCACCTTAAATCAATTTTATTAATGAAAATGAAACAAAAAGTTGGCTGGATCCAAATAATTATTTAACAAATTGAAGTGAAAACATAGAATAGTAAATAATTATTTTGAGTCTGTGATATCTTAACTCAATATTAATGTTGATTTGTTCTTAAACATCAGTCTGGCCATGATGCTGAAGATGATTAGACGACTAATCGAAACATGTTCAAAACAAATCAACATTAATATTGAGGTAAGATATCACAGACTCAAAATAATTTAATTAAAAGAACCTTAAAATATTACTTCCTAAAATAAAACATTAATAGTAAAGAAGTTGGTAAGAAATAGGATCTGATGAAAATACTTTGTGAATGTCCTATGATCCTCAGGGGCATGCCGTTGTGTAATTGGTTAAGGCAACATGCTACAAACCGGAAGGTTGAGAGTTTGAGTCCTGGTGGGGTCAGGATTTTTTAAGCTGACCCAAACCTTCTAATGGCACCATGACCATGGAGTCGATTAAGCCTCTAATGGAAATGAGTACCAGACACTTGTTCTGGAGATAAAGGTGGCCATCATGCAAGCTCTGACAACCTGGCTTAACATCAAGTGACGATTTTTTAGAATAAATGAGATCCTTAACCTTCCTACTACCCCAAGGGTCTCCTATGGCCTATAATGGAATCACTTTACCTTGCCTATGCTTCTCACAAGGAGATACAGGGGATTGATTGGTCATCAACTCATCATCATCTTATTTCTCAGAATTTCTCCATTACATTCTATTGCTAGCAAGTGGTTTTATTTCACCTTTTTCTCAAGCAGTTTGCCACACTTTTCTTTTGTTGGTTTCCCTTGATCTTTCTCTTCTCCTTGCTTCCCAAAGTTTCAATTCAATTACAATTATTAGAATATATTATTTACTTCACTGGAGTGTTTGTCAGACCTATCCACTTTTGTTTACTTTTTTATTTCTACATTTACTCTTATTTGGTGTATAATATCTACAATTTTTCATTAGTGATTTTTTTCCTGGCCATCTTATTTTCTAAAATGCATTTAAAACAATCATCATCATCTTCTTCTTCTTTTATGGATTAGGTCTCTGCTTATACCAATTTCACATTTGTTCAGCCCACCATTTTCTTGGTCTTCCTACCGATCTTCATCCTCCAGGATTATACATCAATACCATCTTTGGTATCTATCCTCAGTCATTCTCTGCAGATGCTCTATCCAGTTGTTCCTGTGTTCTTCTATTTGTCGAAGAAATGGTTGTACTTTTAGTTCATCTCTAATATTCTGATTTCCTATATGTTCTTCTCTTGTACAACCTTTCACCACCCGTAGGAAGCTCATTTCCACTGCCTGAATTTTACTTTTGTCTTTTTCCAGGCCTCACTTCCATACATTGACACTGTAGTGACATTGTTGAGTAGAATCTTAGCAGCATCTCCTTTCTAACTTTGTTCCTCAGTGTTCGTGTGATTGTTCCACAAATATGTTGAAATTTCAGCATTTTCCTATTTATGTCTTGTTCTTCTCCATAAGTTATATCGTAGCCCAAATACTGGAAATGTGAAACCTGTTCCAATACTTTATTTTCTGAGTCTATACCAGTATGAGCATACAATTTTTCTCTTTATCCTTCAGTGAGAAGTGTCAAATTAACAATAAAAAAAAAGTATCAAAAGAAGCGGTATTGGTTTTATAAAGTTGTGTTTAAATTTCCAATAAATGTCCCCTTACACAAGAAGCCGCCATTTGCATGATCGAGCAAATGCTCGTAGGATTCAGTGATCGGGAATTAACAGTGTATGAGAGAAAAATTTGCATTTAGATTGGAGTTTCTCAGGTAGCTCAGTGGTAGAGCATTGGCCTAGAAAGCCAAAGGTCCTGGCTTCAAACTCCAGTCTGAATGTATAATTTTTCTCTTCAAATATACTTTATCTTCTATTATTATTTTTGTTCTTACTGGGTACTTTCCATGGAATGCCATTACTTTAGTTTTTGATTTTGAAATTATCATATTATATTTCTTACATATATAATTTAAAACAATTATTTATAAAATTTGTAACTTATGCTTAATATCTTGAGTTACTTTCCAGGCATTTGTTTTCGTTGAAAATTATCAATATGGTATAGCTAAAATTTATAAAATTGATCATCATCATCATCATCAACAACATAAATGAATCTATATATTAAATTTGGGAATTTTTAACATTATGAGGTTCAATTCATAAGAATGAAATAAATCGTGATTATTTCTTACCTCATACTTCTATGTTCCTTTAAACAAAACACTGTAGTATCGGCGACTCCTTGTCACCATGATACTGCAGTGTTGTGTTTAAAGGAACATAGAAGTATGAGGTAAGAAATAATCATAATTTATTTAATTCTTATAAATGAATCTGTTGCATCTTACCTCATAAAAGTTGAATTCTTTTAGAACATGTTTTAAAACAATTCTGTTTCATCATCAGCTTGTCTAGGTTGATTTTTAAGTTGTCAGCTCTCGATGTTGATTCCTACTCCATCTTTTGGTGGTCCAAAGAATTTGCATGTCAAATTCCTCTCCCCAGGAATTATAGTTGACCATGATTTATTCATGCTGTCAGCAACCCATTTTTATTTTAATTTGTGATCTTATTAGATTGTTTATTAGAATTTTTGCTGAGTAGAAAGGTACATTTCCTTGTGTCATTGTAGTATTGTAGTACCTTTGTTTGTTGGAATGTCTGCTATTTCATTGTCATGTACAGCATACTTGACAGGGATCCACTGTAGAATTATAGTTTTATTTAATGCATTAAGTAGCTGGACGTTTAGGGTTTGATTCCTGGTTCAGGCATAATTTTTTCCCTTTACTGTTAATTACAATAGTTCGTGTAGAGTAGTTTGCATTTTTAAATGACTCCTAGAGTATGCAGGCAGTAGCATTGCTGCTGAAAGGGTTACCCATGCTGGACATGTCAAAGGTGATAAGCCAGATGAAAAAAAGTACCTTGGTTGAAAGAGTGACAATCTTCCACCATAGAAATATAATCATCAACAAACACAAACATGGGTTCCATGGAGTAAAATTTTCCGGAGGTAAGATAGTCCCCCATTCAGTTCTCCAGGCGGGGATATTTCGGAGAATCCATGCCGAAGGATTAAACACATGAAATGTTAGGACATTATATAAAAGCGGAGTGTTAGAGGTATTATACAGGGGATGTTTGGAAAGCATTGGCTCAGGATAGGAATCTATGGAGAGCTTATGTCCATGTGGCCATGAACCTATGGGTTCGATAATGCCAGTGAGTTAGTTAGTTTACTTATTTCAATCATAGTAGTAGCTTTAGCTTCTTAATATTAATTTAATAAATAATGCTACAACTGTGCAGAATCCCATCATGTCTTCTTAATGTAGAAGCCATTCAATGTAAATTTGTGAATGATGGTTCATTGTATTGGATGTGAAATCAGAGAGTAGCATGGTAAAAGGAGAATTTGTGCTTGGATGGGAAGGAAGCCTGAATTAGCTCAATGTTCTGGAGCATCAGCACATAAAGCTGAAAGTTCAGGGTTCACTTCCTGGTTCAGGCATACATTTTTCTCTTTACCATTGATCTTAAGGCAATTTTAGATATCCCTTGTTTTTTTTTAAACTGAGCAGCATCAATTTGATTGCTACATTTATAATATAAATTTATCAATTCTATTATTTAATTAGTTAAGAACATAATATTTAAATAAATAATAAAAAATGTAAAATGAATATGGAAGTAAATCTGGCCATAAACAAGCTTAGCTTTCCAATTAGGTTCAGAATTGATAGTAAACAATTGATAGTAAGCTTATGCTAAGTATGGTCCATGAAATGCAGCCCTGACATTATTTATCTAGTAATACTTACACATGATCAGTGCAAGGGGGGGAAGAGAAAGGAAATATAGAAAACGATGAACTTCCATCACTAAGGTCTGAACCAACACGTAGGCCATGTTATGATAAGTGACAAGGTGATGGCTACTGCCTGCGACAGGCAGCAGCGGTCTCTGGTGTTAAATGATGGACTCGCGGTTGCGTTCATTGTCCTCTGTACTACTGCCGCCACTGCTCGCACCACAGATGTGCATCTCTATTTCTGCCAATCGTTCCTCGACCTGCAAAAATATATCCCTTTAATTGAACTCTTATAGGAAATATCATTAAGAGGATTAATTAAAAATTTTAATTAAAATTCTTTATACCTCACCTCATATCCAGTCTTCTAATTATACCAGTTTCAAAACCAATGTAGTTTCATTTTCAGTAATATCTTGATCAGTGTTAGGTCATTGAGGAGAACTGCTTCTTATTCCCTCTGTTGGTGGACTGATGAACCTCCAAATTGAATAAAATTCCTCAGGAATTTCAAAATTCACAAGTTTTTCTTTCTTTCTTGTTTTTTCCTTGTTTTTTTTTTTAATCTTATGAATTTTGAAATTCCTGGGAATTTGATTTAATTTGGAGGTTCATCAGTTCACTAACAGAGGGAGTAAGAATCAGTTCTCCTGAACGACATACCATCAGTTGAAGAGATATTACTGAAGATGAAGCCACATAATTTTTGAAACTGGTATAACTAGAAGACTGGATATGAGGTAAGGTTTAAAGAATTTTAATTTAAATCTTACATTCCTTAAATTCATTTTTATATTATATATTGGTAAAGTTAAATTGCATTTGGTACTCATTTCTGTTAGAAGCTGAGAGTCACGGTGCTGCCAGAAGATTTAGGACAGTTTAAAAATCCTGACTACATCAAGAATGAAACCTGTAATCTTCTGGCTTGCAGCATATTACTTCAACAAACTGTGCTTTGGTATACCACCACAATTTAACTTTACCAAGCATTAACTCAGGCCTGTGGGACTTCTAACCCTTAATCCATTCACCTCAAAAGACAAGGTAGACTCGCTGGTAGTTAAATGGCCTTCAACTCAGAAGACGATGTACACTCGCTTAACTCTGCTTTTATATATGTTACAATATTTTGTACATCCCTTGGCAAGGTAATCTTTTGTTAACATTTATGAATAGTAGAGGAATGTGTTTTTGCCTTCACCTTTATTGTGATCTCAAGTAGCATTATCTTTTGTTTGTTTTGAATGTCTGAAAATAGACAATATAATGTATGGTAACTTAAATCCGGTTTCTGGGAAAATGCATTGAGCATTTAAACCTGAATCGAATGTATGAAGTCATTTCTATATCTTTTTTCCCTTTTTTCGATCTGGCTACTTGTGCAGTTTTGTCTTGAGATGTTTTCTTCTTTCCTGTAACAAGCTTGTAAACCTTGCACATAATCCTCAAACTGGAGGAAGAGTAGATTTTGGAAATGCTACTTCTATACCAATTCCAAGCTAAGTTCCAGTAGTACTGTTAACAAACTTGCATAAGGTATTAATTTGCCCCAACAGCATCTATTGGAGGAATCGTGGTGCTATTTTTACCTGTCATATAACTGAACAGTGTACGGAACTATTATTGATAGAAACATTGTTCTTAGGCAATATCATATTTTACGGGAAAAAGACTGAATTCAAGATAAGATGGTACCAATAATCAGGAACTTTGATTTCTTATTTATTTATTTACAACAAAAAATTATGTATGAGCCTACCTAATCAGATATTTATGCTTTTTTGCATGATGTCAATTGATATCCTTTATTTATAATTTCATTACAAGCAGAGTATACACTCCTTCACCTGTAAATTCTTGTGTTATTTTCACCACATCATCAAGGCACATGTGGGATATTTTTCATTAAATTGTTTGAAAACATTCAACATTTTTTTCTTCTCTCTGCTTTCCAAATACTTTCCTTTGCATTGCCTTGTAATTATACACAAGCGGCCATTTGAAACAACTGAAATTCCAACTTCTTCTACATTGCACATGCATAAGAATATAGCAATGCTCATTTAATCTATTAAAATTAAATATTTTAAAATTCTTCTATATAACTTATATAGACATTTTAAATTCATCAGAGATGTTTTGAAAAACTCGCCTGACAAATTTTGTGCTTTTCATGATACTGCGATTTCAGATGACATCTCGTTCATTCTCAATGAAAAGCACAAAATTTATGAGATGAGTTTTTAAAAAAAATTGTCTCCAATGAATTTAAATGATTATTACCTCATAATTTGTTATGAATACATAATCTTTTATATAGATTTTTTATTGTTTTATAGATTATTTTAATTATTCAAGCAAAGTCTTTTGAAATAGAGTTTAGACATTCAAAGTCTGTTGAGAAAGAGTTTAGACATGATATAGTTCAGAGCAAAGTTTTGCACATCTAACTGTAAACATCCCTACATTTAGATTATTGGAATGTTAGTGAGTACAGTTAGGGTAACTAGAGGTCAAATTGAGTATATAACACTTGAGAAGTGAGGGTCTCGTGTCTGTCTGTGTGTGTAAACTGCTGAAGGGTAAGTCACCGACCATTTTTCTTAATATGTAGTCCATACTTTTTGTAAAAAGAATCAATTACCTTAACTATTTTGATACATGCTTTTCAAGGTATACAGAATTCTAAACAATGTAGACTGTTTTAATACTATATTTTCAAAAGGGGATATAACATTTTTAAACATGTAGATTAGGGCAGATTTATAACTTCCACAACTCCCACTCTCTCAAACCCCAGAAAGTACTGTAGTTTTTAATATAGGCTTAGATTAGTTATTTAGGGCTAGAATACTTAGGGATTCTAATTATTTATACCTTAGTAATAAAATAGTTTAAAATAAGACTTCTTTTGTTTATTTCAACACATGTATAACTGTACATCCTCATACTAATGCTCGGCTAGATAAACGCTACCAGATTTTCCAAGTCCCGAAGGTCCTTTAAGCCTAAGAAATCCAGTTGGGTTTATACTATAATTACTTATTTTAGGAATTCACACTATGAGATATATTCATTTAGGTAAAATTTTAGTACTCACCTGATATTTTGATAAAATATTTGAGTGATAAAATTTTACCTAAAAAAATTACCTCATAATGTTTACTTCCCAACATTAATTTTAACATAATTATATAGACACGTGTTAGATAATACATATTTTATTCTTTTTTTATTTTATCCATTTTGAGTGTTAGAGAACGAACTACATTTTCTTACATGCTTAACCCATTTGCTTTAGATTTAACGCTCAATGCATTTCCCCAGAAATTTGTATTTAAGCTACCATAATTTATATTGTCTATATTGACATTCAAAACAAACAAAAGATAATGGTACTTGAGATCACAATAAGGGTGAAGGCCAAAACACATTCGTCTGCTATTCATAAATGTTAAGAAAAGATTACCCTGCCAAGGGATGTACAAAATATTTCAAAATATATAACAGCAGAGTTAAGCAAGTGTACCTTGTCTTCTGAGTTGAAGGCCATTTAATTACCAGCGAAGTCTACCTCGTCTTTTGAAGCGAATGGGTTAAAGGTAAAATCATTATTTGACCAATGAAAATGCAATCTTACATCTGCTTTGTCTATATTACAACTGGAATTTGGCTGGGAAGAGGATAGTAGTGCAATATGAAGTAAATTTAATATATAAAAGTTGAACTTGCTGCAATTAATTAAAACTCTTAAGAAAAACACTGACCTCTCTTTGCTGCTGACTCAACATGATGCTCATGGATGCATTCTCAGATTCCAGCGTGATGAGTCGCTCGCGCAGACGTTTTATCTCCGCGATTAAGGCCTCGTGTGACATCAGTGCTGTTGTTTCTGTCCCTACTCCTTCCAACTGAGTCATACTATTACATGGCAGTATTTGTCCTGAAATTAACAATATTAATATAATTAATGTCCCAAGTCAAAGCCGAGTGGTTTAAGGTATGGTGTCTTGGTGTAAAGCTATGGGACTTGCGCAGGTTTGAGTCCCCATGGGGAAGAAATTTTCTCATGGAATTTTGGCCAGTATGGTGTTCTTTCATTCTAATGTTCAAATTTCTTTTTGTTTTACCTATGTACAGCTTTTCACAAACTGCACATTTTATCTGGTAAATTCCTGATTTTTTGCCTTCATCAATCTTTTCATTTTTGCTAAGTTTTGATTAGTTTTAAAATATGAGAACACCTTAGAAATGTGAAAAATGGGGAAGTAGATAAATTTGCAGTAGCTGCTCATGCTTGGTCAGAAAAACATAGAATCAAAGTGAACACAAAATTATTAAAACAGTTAGAAAAATCTAAAGAACTGACAGTTTGAGAGAACATTTACATCTACAAGAACAAAGAAAAAAATAATGAATTTAGAAATTCCTGGGGAAAAAGATTTGATTTGGAGGTTCATAGGTCTATCTAAAGAGGGAAGAGAAGCGGCATCCTGCATCACCAACCAATAATTCAATAGTCAGAAAGAGTTTATGATACTATCCAGAGACACTGAAACATGTTCTCAAGAATTCTAACAAAAATATGAGGTAAGATGTACTTCTTAATTAAAATTTATTAATATTGTAGTCATGAAGATTTTCACAATTGTGGACCATGCCTAAGAAGTGTAAGACCTTGGCACAAGAATTATGGCAAATGTTTATTAGTGTCTTGGTGCTGTACCTTTCAGCTATCACATGTTAAGTGCCCAGAGACTAATTGACATAATAATTTCCTTGAATATAATAAAAGAAAGTACTATTATTAGATAATCAAAAATAATTACAAAGTAGAATATTAAAATAGATGTTTTATTTTATGAAGTAATATTTTGAGGTTCTTTTAATCAAGTTATTTTGAGTCTGTAATATCTTACAGATATTAATGTTGGTTTGTTCTTGAACATGTTTGGATTAGTCTTCTAATCATCCTTAGCATCATGGCTAGATACCTGGTAGGTCTGATATTCTCAACTAGGTTAAATTTTTTTTTTTAAATTTGAGAACTGTAGGCCTTTTGAAAACCAGCTTCTATCTTCAGCAGAAGGATATATGTTACTATTTGTTGTTGTTGTTTGGTGATGCTTTTGGCATCAGCAGTCTTCCAGCATCATCAACAGCTACTAGCTGGTGTCAAAAGTATCGCCAAATAACAACAACAACAGATAGTAGCACATATCCTTCTGCTGAAGAAGGAAGCTGGTTTCCTAAAGGCCTACAATTGTTAAAAGTTAAAAAAAACTTAGTTGAGGACAATAGCACCTGCCAGGTATTTATTTTAATATTTTATTCTAAGGCTATTTATCCCAAAGGAATTTTTAATATGAATTTTATCAGCATTGAAAAAAAATGATTAGTTAAAAAACTTAAAAACATGTAAATTGTATGTGAATTTGTTTGTAGTTTTATAGAACATGTGGTACTAAGAAAATAAGAAAATAGAGAATTGTACTGAATAATGTACCTGCAGTAGTTGCCCGGGCTGTGGGCAAGTCTCCACTGACAGGAGAGGCAGAAGAATGCTCACTGGTACATGATGCTACCAGTGGTGTTGTCTCTAGTAGCTGTGTAGGAGTTGTGCTGGTACCAGATCTCACCCCCGTCGCCGTGTGAACATCTCCTGCACAAGAGCCATAGCTACGTGAGGTTGAGCCTCCGCGACCTGTAACACAATTTATTTATTTTCAAATGGCAGGAATTTAATACTTAGTTATTAGAAAATACTTAGTTATTAGAAAATACAATAGGAAGTAACATTATGAGGTTTTAATTAATAAAGTTTAGTCTGTATTCTTCTTACCTCATATAGCTGTTTTTTTAGACATATGTTTCAAAGCATGTTTTCTCCATCTTCAGTTGGTACAGACTGATTTTTCCCAAGTTGTTGGTCCTGGATTTTGACTCCCATTCCCTCTTTCTGTGGTCCAAAGAACTTACTAATTAGGTTTCTCTCTCTGGGAATTTCAAATTTCATAATTCTCTCATTCTCCTGTATGTAGATTTTTTTCTCATACGGTGCATTAGTTTTTGTTTTCTAACTGTTCTAATAATTTTGTGTTTACATCTATTTTGTGTTTTTCTGATCAAACGTGAGCAGATACTGCAGATTTTTCTACTTCTCCTTTTTTACATTTCTTATGTGTTCTTTGGTTCTAATGGTTAAATTTCTCTTTATTTTCCCTATGTATATCTTATCAATCTGCACATTTTATTTTATATATTCCTGATTTTTTTTGTTTTTTATTTTTTTCCAACTGAAGATGGGGCAAACATGCTTTGAAACATATGTCTAAAAGAAACAATTGTATGAAGTAAATAGAATACAGATCAAACTTATTTACTTAGTTATTATCCTAATCTACTTGTTGCTCTGTTACTCAGAGATCCTGGTTTTAAAGCTGGAAATCTTATTAAATGTTCTTTGTCCATCATTTTTCATCCATCACACAGTGGACACACAGGACATGGTTTGATGCCGATATGATGCAAGTGGTGTGGTATGCAATCATGTCCAATGATCAGTAGAAATTCAGCAACTGCTACAGTCTTGGAAAAACTGGGATTTTTATGATGGTTTCTTTCCATTTCTTGCTTTTAATTTAACAACAGAGTTATTCTTTCCCTAGCTATCCATTATTTAGATTTTGTGATGTATTGTTGGGCTGACTTATGAATTTCTTCGGCAATGGCGTGAGTCGGGTAGAGACTCATGACTCATGAATCACAAAGCTCATAGAGAAATTTCCATTTGCATCTATATCTCCGGTTCTGGAAAAGTCTGTTCTCGAGTATTCAACCCAAGAAGTGTCTCAATTGGGATTCTAGATTAATTATACCCTTCCATATATATAAGAGGATACAAAGGTCAGACTAGCCAGTTGGAGTTTTGTCTGAGTTGTAGATTAGTGAAGTGAATTCAAGAGCAAAGACAAGAAGTTCTTCTAAGTGAAACCGTCAGAGTGCATAAAAAATAGGATGATCAAATAAAGGATTTAAATTCCGATTTAGGCAGTAATTTTCTTTTTTAATAGTATTGACTATTGCATGTGTACAGCAAGCCTGAATACATTAATTTCAATATTACTTTTGTAATTATCCTATATGGCACTGACTAAATTACCATTAAAATATCTTCTCAATTCAAACAAGCCTGTTGTAATGTGAAGAGAAGTTCACTAATATGAGAACATGGCAATTTCAAGTAGAGAAAGATGTGTCTCTCTTTTGGATTGCCTAAGTAGCACAATGGTTTAGTGGACCAGAGCATAAAGGAGATTTTGGGTTTAAATCCGAATTCAGGCAGAAATTTTTCTCTTTGTAAAATATATGTTGTAGTTAGAGAGGCTCTAATGGACAGCAACCTGGCAGCAGCATTATCATAAGTAATGCCATGAGTGATTTCCAAATTTATCTAGAGAATTTGGAAATCAAGGGTGGCATTTGTTAGGACTATTTAACGAATAAAATTAAGCTGTTTACTCACAAATCATTGTTTAACTATAGTTATTTTAAAATATTTATATATTTAATGTAAACGGCGATGTTTGAAAACAAATCAGAAATGTAAGGTTATGTTCATTCAGTGCTGCTTGATCATATAATTTATTGCCAAATAAGATAGCAATATTGTAAGAGTGCACCCAAGTGGAGAAATAATGAAACACATCAAACTATATATCATAATCAACATTATGGGTTATTCATTTATTTTTTTAATAAACAACTCAGTAAAATCAAATAATCTTTTCATTATTTTCTATATTCAATGTATTTGTTGGAGAAAAATAATGCTTTGACCTGTTCAGAACATTAAAAAGGAGGAGCTTTCTTTATCACGAAAGCAGGAGCTGATAAAGAGAAATTGATAAAGAATGAGGTAAAACACGACTGTCATTGGTTGTAAAACAATATTCATTGAAACGTGATTGGTCATTGACTAGCATTTGTGGCATGAGTTAAATAGTCATAAATAATGCCATGAGTGATTTCCAATTTATCTAGAAGATTTGAAAATTAAGAGTGACATTTGTTAGGAATATTTAACGAATACAATTAAGCTGTTTACTCACAAATCATTATTTAAATATAGTTATTTTAAAATATATATATATTTAATGTAAATGGCATTGTTTGAAAACAAGTGAGAAATGTTTTGTTTCATTTGTCCATGCACTGCAACTTGATCATATTATTTACTGCCAAACAGGATTGCAATATTGTAATAATGCACCCTAGTGGAGAAAAAATGAAACACATAAAACTGTATATTATAACCAACATTATAGGTTATTAATTTATTTTTTAGGAAACAACTCAGTAAAATTATTATTTAAAAACACAATTATTGAACACACAATTATCAAATGTGTAGGGTTCGAAGGAATCTGTTCATTATTTGCTACATTTGTTGGAGCATCAGTCTCTGCAAAATAATGCTCTGACCTGTTCAGAATATTAAAGAGGAGGAGCTTTCATTATTTTGGTAAACAAAATTCAATAAATATTGAGACAAAACATGACTGTAATTGGTTGTAAAACAAAATTCATTAAAATGTGATTGGTCATTGACTCCTATTTGGGGCATGAGTCCTCAGTATCATTGAACTACTTGATCATACTTACTTGCACGAGCACTAGATTGAGGCACATGTTGGCATGGAGCGTGGGCCCCACTGCCTCTCCGCTCATCATCTGAAGACTGTCCACTGGATGTGGCTGAAAGTGGTGACTCCATGGTACGCACATGATGTGCAGGGAGAGACCTGAAAAACCAAACATCCACACATCCTACAGTTAATGTTATTCTAACCAAAATATGAAGCTTTTTGAAGTCAAAACGTTTTACTCTAGGAATATTTTATTACAGTTTTTCCAAAAATCTTCTTTATTGGCATACAGCTCTTATAGTTTAGCTAGCACCTCCTTAACCACAAGATTATTAGTCTCTCTCCTCTGCCCTCTTCCTTTATCATCTAATTCTTAACTTTTCTATCAGTGGCAGCTCATGGCTTCGATGTTAAGTGAAGAGCTAGTAAGAAAAATTATTTGTACAGCACATGCTTATCTTAATTATTATAAAATTCACCTATATCAAATCAGTCCTTTAAGGCTGCAAACCTCTCGGTGATATCTTCATGGAATGGTTGTGTATTTGTTAACAGAAGTAGAAATTCTTGTCCCGCGCCGTAGCCGAGCGGTTAAGGTAGGAAGCCTTGGTGCAGAGCTATGGGACTTGCGCTGGTTCGAGTCTCCATGGGGGAAGAAATTTTCTCATGGTGTTTCGGCCAGTATGGGAACCGGTGCCCACCCAGCATCGTTAGGCAATTGGGTAGCTACAATAAGTAGCGGCTCCAGGTTGAGGAACCAGCTATAACGGCTGGGGGATTCGACATGCTAACCACATGTCACCCCTACACTGGCTGTTGATCATCTACCTCTGTGATTGACACATGTGGATGTGAAGGGCCAGCAGCCGGCTGGTAAAAGGGCAACCGCTGAAAAGTGGAAAGACCCTCAATCAGAAAGTAGAAATTCTTTTTGAATTTTAATATTCCCCAAAGATGAAAGTCTCTCTTCTGAAATTGCATTCCTCAGGCATGTTTTTGTACATTTTAGACAAGAAAAGCTTTTTTTCCACATATGCTGTTGTAGAGGAAGAGGAGCATAACCATAGAAATTCCTTACATTTAAAACTAAGATTGTAACGATGTTTTTATTACTTATTTTAGGAATTCACACTATGAGGTATATTCATTAGGTAGAATTTTTTATCATTCACCTCATATTGTACTGTGAACAATATAAGGGGAGTGATAAAAAATTCTACCTAGATGTTTTTATTATTTGTTTCATACATCTCAATGATGGATAAATCATATTTGAAGAGAAAAATTATATGCTCAGACTGGAATTTGAACCCAGGAACTTTGGCTTTCTAGACCAATGTTCTACCGACTAAGCTATCTGGGCAAATTCCAATCTAAATGCATATAAGAGAAAAATTTTCATTTAAATTGGGACTTGTCCAGATAGCTCAATCGGTAGAGCATTGGTCTAGAAAGCCAAAGGTCCTGGGTTCGAGTCCCAATGTGAGCGTATAATTTTTCTCTTCAAATATGATTTATCCATCATTGATATGTATGAAATGAATAATAAAAACATTGAAAGAAGCCATAGTGGCTTTATAATGTAATATAAAATTCCCAAGTAAATGTCTTCTTAATAAAAAAAGTTGCCATTTGCAAATATAGAAGCAAAGGTTTCATAACATTTGGTGCATGGGAATTGACAATGTATATAAGAGAAAAATTTGCATTTAAATTGGAACTCGCCCAGACAACTCAGTTGGTAGAGCATTGGTCTAGAAAGCCAAAGGTCCTGGGTTCGAGTCCCAGTCTGAGCGTATAATTTTTCTCTTCAAATATAAGATTGTAGCATTTAACTGAATTATTACTTATTTCAATCATAGTAACAGCTTTAGCTTCTTAATATTAATTTAATATTTAACTGAATGTTTAACTTCTTTTGTACCACATATTTTTAGAGATTCAGGACACCCATAATTTAAAACTGCCTCTTTCCAATGTGAAAAAGATGTTTCCAATAAAACACATAATACATCATAAACAAGATTCATATTTAAACCAACACAATAGCAAATAGTGCGACGTGAAAGAATTTCAAACAAAAAGCCTTTAAGCAGATGGCTAATTCCCTTCACTTGAAGGATCTTGTAATGCTAGACCTTAGTGGGTGACATTGCAGTTGCCATGGCAATCAGCAAGCTAAGCTCCATCCGAAAGTTGAGCAGAGTCCAAAGGCTGATAACCCAGAAAAATTGCACTTACCTGGAGGTAGGACTTAATGTGGGGCTGAAGAGTAGTTGGCAGAGTAGGGAGGTGGTCCAAGAGATGATCCCCCAGTAAGAAGTGGTTCTAACGGTGACACCCACATGTCCTCAAGTGGGATTCTACCCCGAGACTCTACAAGTCCAGGAGTTGATTGACTGCGTCCCATAGCAGCTGTAACAGAAAAAAAAATCATCTTTTCAGGTAATAATTAAATAAATAAATTAAATAATCAACATAATTTATTTTATGTTATATTCAAAATTTCCACCAATACCAGTCATAGGCCTATATTGTTAGATCAGAATTAATATAAAAGTGTATGTGTTTGGAGCAGGTGAATAATTTTACATATCTAGGACACAATATCTTATATGAAGAAGAAAAGGATGTAAATGCAAAAATATAAAATTTTTTAAGGATTTTAGGGTTAATAAATTCTATCTTGAAGCCACAGTTACTCCAAAAACATTCAAGAAAAAGTGTATAAAACACTGGCTCTTTCAACTCTTTTGTATGGTAGCGAAGTATGGACATAGAAACAGAAGGATATACAGAGACTTAGATCCACTGAAATGAGATACCTTCGGAGGACTGCAGGATAAACACTACTAGATCATAAAAAAATTAAGACAGCTTAGAAGAATTACGCACAGAATCTTTAGAAAACAAAATTTCTGATTATAAATCAAGATGGATGCAACATGTTCATCGAACAGAAGATCACAGGATACCCAAACAAATATTAAGCTATCAACCTGCAGGAAGAAGAAGACCAGGATGTCCACTCAAAAGATTTTTGGATGATGTTGAGACCAAAAAAAGGTCAACAAATGGCCTAAATTCATGAATGAACTATGATGATGATGATGATGATGATTTGTGTGTTCAACATCACCCACTACTGCACCTTAACGTGCTTCAGGTTCCACCGCTGGGCAGACAAATGGCATTAATGTGTTCTATTTTCAATCTACACACCATTTCGGCAGACCAGTTTACAGAGAGGAGAGTAGGATGAGTGTATGTTTATGTTTGTGTAGTGTACAGTATATTGTATGAGACATGATGAAACGAAGGGAGTAGATGGAACCCAGTGCCAGGACTTAGCCTACTCTTACCGAAAAGCACCAAGGTGACCGCCAAGCTTAATGTCCCCATCCGACAGACCACTTACTATCAGTATCATATGCCATTCCAACATATGTACTGCAGAGAGGTTCGCAATTTAATGTAGAAATCTAGTGCACAATCTATCAATTAAAAATTGTACACCAATATCTTCCCTTACCCCGAGATTTGAAAACTTAGCAATTAAATTAATTTAACAATTAACATTTTCAACCCTGCTGGGAATCGAACCCAGGCCCATTAATCAGAGAGCAGGCATTCTACCATATGATGGACTTGTAAAGTATTTAACCAGAAATTAACCCTTTAAGTGTCATGAGCCGATTAGATCGGCTCTGATGCTTCTGTCCATTACCTGCCGGACAATATACTTACACTACTTGCAAAGCTGATCACATCGGCAGATGCGATTTAAATCTCTGACACAAGAGATTTTACCAGTGGCATGCAGAGGGTTAAATCAAATTAATAGATCTATACTAATAAAATTCATGATGAAATTCTGCTGAAATATTAGTCTCAATATAAAATTAGTATCTGTAAGGTTTAATCATCAGTTAAAACTTTTTAAGAATTTTTGGAGGCCTTTCGGAATCCAGTTCCATTAGCAGCAGAAGGTGGTATGAACTATATGGGACTCAGCTTTGCATCCCCAGAACATAGAGAAGAGTTGGTTCAGTAGAGAGGACGAGGTTGTAGACAGGCCAACATATGTGCCGACTAGAGATTATTTTCATAGATTCACGATTATGTAATGTCACAGTGTTAATGAACATATATATTACCATGAGCTATTGCACTGACTGATTTCAGTTCTATAGGCTCACATGTTATCTTCTTAATACAAGTATCTAAATGTGCTGCTACGTAGGGGCCTACTCAGTGTGAGGCTTAACATAATAAAAAAAATTGAAAACAAAATGCAGAAATGAAGTACAATTGTCATGAGGAATAAGTTGCATTATCTTATTGGTGAGTCAATGTTTTTATGTAGTTAGTAGCACACAGGTTGATATCAGTGGTCTAGTGGTTATGTTCCTTGCCTCGTTCAAACCTGACAGGGCCAGATGGATTTTTATGATGGAAAAAATCAAGAGAGAAGTCCTTTGGGAGGAAATTTAAGCCGTAAGTCCCAAGTCTGAAGATATGTGGGCTCATAAAAGAACCTTAAGCTAAAATTAGTGCTTGTGAGCAAAATTTAATTGGCCTCTCCATCCAAATAACAAACACATGTCACTCACTGACATCTGTAAGGAAATAAGCATAATTAAATTATTCTTGGGCGAGAAACTCCCCTCTAGGGCAGCATCCATGTCTCCATGAGAGATGTAAGGAGTATACAAAAAGATTGGTAGTAAATATATATATTTTTCAATTGCATGTAAGTGTAGGTAATATATCAATTAATTTAGGTGTTGACTGTAATGGCTAGGTTTTGCCTTGAATATATTACAGGGCTGCAAAGCTGTATCTTGTATAATAACATATTACCTTCTGCTGATGATGGTACCAAATTCCGAAAGGCCTAAAATTTAATCTAAAGTTTTATTAAAAAACAAAAAAAAAAACCAAATTCTGCTAATTGAATCAGATTGGGAAAGGTCTACAACAAATCTAAAAAAATTTAACCATGTTGAAGACAACTGAATGTTACAGGACGTAATTTAATTTTCTATAATAATGATAATAATAATAATATGAAGAAAGATTCACCCTAATGGGCATTTGAAATTAATAAATATACAGCAGATTTTCACAGATCTCAAAGAGGCTGACATGTGACTGTGTAGAATGCAGCAAATTATAATGCAGAAATTGTAAAAATTGTGTGGTATTCATGATGATGGAGGACTTATCAAACAATTAGCTATACTTTATTTTTTTTATTTTCACAACCACTTACTATTTATTCCATCCATAGTAATTCTACTCGAGGACAGGTCTTTCACCGCAATCATAGCATTTTCATACTATGCTTTGCAGCTTTACTAAGGAATTGCTTTTCACACCACTGAAGGATGATGATAATGATGGCCAGATAATTTTCTGGGACCATTGGGCCCTAAGCTTCCTGACATTTGTCTTACAAGTGATGAAAAACCTCACCCAAGAGCCTGTCCCGACCGGGAATTGAACCCGGGCCTGCTACATGACAAGGCAACACGCTACCTCGAGACTACAGCGGTGGAACTTACTATTGATTAAGGCTTAAAAAAGAAAAAAAATATAGATTAGTAAAAACATATGGAATTGTAAAAGCTAGGACAGTATCCATGAGCTCATTAGATACGCACTACTCTGGCCAAAGTCATAAGAGAAACAATCAATATGTTTTAATACATAAACAAAAGTCACAAAGCCCAGAAGACAAGTTTAAACTATTTTTTTAATGATAGTGCATTTTGTCATACTTACAGCAATGATTGAAAGTTCAACTTCCTACATTTTGGAGTTGCCAATTTAAATAACTGTACTATAACCTAAATAACTATACTGTAATATTGCATATTACAAACCACATGTGGGAAGTAAAACCACTGCCCTCTATGTATACTACGTACAATGTATATACAAAAATATATCCAAAAGGTAGTGTTAATATATATTATACAAAACAAATCACTGCATTTTAAATAAACTGAACTTTATTTGAAACAATATAAATACGTACTTGCCGCCATTTTATCACTGTATTGGTGTCATGGCCTGCTGTAGTTTAACTAATAAACATTGCCCACACTGTTAATGTTAGTCAGTTGTTTATAATGATAGCAAATATTTCCAACAAATATGTAATTATTTTACTTTTTTTTATCATTTTGAAAACACCATCGTGCAAAAAATTATGTACAATTCAAGTTTTGTGAAGTGTTTTACAGAATCTCAGAAATTAAAAACCGAGCGATTTTCCTCACTTCTGTAAAAACCACTTCCCAACCTCACATCGTAATATACTATTATATGTATTTAAAGAACTATCCATCCATAGTAATTCTGCTCGAAGGCAGGTCCTTCACTGCAATCATAGCATTTTTATGCTATGCTTGCAGCTTTACTAGGGAATTGTAGGTGTGGTAGCTTCCCGTTGCTTTCCACACCGGTGATGATGATGATAATGATAAGGATGATGATGATGGCCATATGATTTCAGGGACCGTTTGGGCCTTAAAGTTTTCCTGACATTTGTCTTACAGGTGAGGAAAAACCCAGATGAAAACCTCACCCAGAAAAACTGCCCCAATCGGGGATTGAACCCGGGTCTGCTGCATGACAAGGCAGCACACTACCTCGAGACCACAGAGGTGGACTAAAGAACTATAATACTTTAAAAAAAATTCCAGTTAAATATTTTTATCTAAATTTTAAAGTTAAAAATAAGTAAGGTGAATCCAGAGTCATCTTAACTCATAACTTAATGTGTTCTATTTGAACATGTTTTGATATACCATTGTATACCATCAACAGCTTTTCCAGACAGCTGAATTTTAAGTTGTTGGCCGTGGATGTCGCTCCCACTCCATCTTTTGGCTGACTGAAGAACTCATAAATCAAATCTTTTTCCTTGGGTATTTCAAAATTCACAATCCTGTTTGAATAATTGTGAAATTTCCGGTGAAAAAATTTGATTTACAAGTTCTTCGGTCAGCCAAAAGATGGAGTGGGAGCTGACATCCAGGGCTGACAATATAAAATTCAGCTGTCTGGAAAAGCTGATAATAGTATAAAATGGTATATTGAAACATGTTCAAATAGAACACAACAAGTTATGAGATAAAATGACTCCAGATTCATCTTATTTATTAAGAAGAACCTCATAATGTTACTTCTAATTGTAATTTTTCAAGTTAAAGTCTTGATATCCAATATTAACCTTCCGTCGGGTGCATCTGATCGGAGAGGCACAGGTTGTCAATTTTGTCCCATTCCACTGCCATCAGATAGCGTTGATGACTGGGCATCTGAGTAGCTGTTTCCTTTTACCTGCTGTAAACACCCACACCATTCGGTTTGCTCTTGACCATTATCACGGTGGGTTGTAACTATTTTGTTCAGAGAAGCTCATTGCGCCCGAAGTCGTTACATTATTGAAGATTTGTATTTTGAAAATATTTGCAAAAAGAAAATTATTTATTTAACTTATTTAGACTAAATGTTATATTCTTGAATAATTTTGCAAAAAACAGGCTAAATGTTGATAATGTCAAGTATATTTGAACTGAACCTAACTTGTTCTTACTTTTATATCATGTTGTTTGAAGGCTTGTCACACATTTGTTTAATCAATATTATGTCCAATAAAAAGTTTGCTATCAGCAAATTTTGAATATTTTATCCTTTGGACATTCCTAACAATAACATTTCTTCGACTTCCCGTTGTTCAGATTGGCAAACAGTGTGTTAAATATTTTTTAAGCATGTGTTGATCAGGCACATTGCACCCGAACTCGAAGGTCAGAATATTGCACCCGACGGAAGGTTAAATATATAAGTTATAACAGTTTTTAGAATTATTATAACATATTCAATAATAATATGTATTTTGTGAAACTAATCAGCAATTTAACTACTGCCTCTAAGTCAACACACAAATAATTCTAATCTAATAACTACAAGAAACACCAAAATACACATACCAATATCTATTAACACAATAAATTATCTATTACATACATCTAAACAATTTAAGCAACAACCACTAAACCATTTTTTTTTTTCACATTAAACATCATTAAATTATAAATTATAAAATTTGCTTACAATATTAGAATAATGTTAGTGTGTGATTGATTGTTCCCATTTTGTCCAACTCTGGACATGATGCTTCCCTAGTGGGAAGTTTCTTAACCAGACAAATTTAGTTATTATACAGGGTGGACCGCTCGAATGGACCTAATTTCAATTGCTTGATACTGGCAAACGGTTGAAGATAGAAACTTAAAACAACGTTCATATTACAGAAAAACTCACCAAGTTTTGATATCCAGATCACCACATCTCTATATGAGCCCCAGCAGTCACTGTGACGATATCAAAGCGATGAACAATTTCTTGCCAAGTACGTTGGAGTATGTCTTCTGGAATGTTCTCAATAGCCTCTATGATGCGCTCACGAAGATCACGAAGGTCTTTGACTGGGGTGGTGTAAACTTTATCTTTGACATAGCCCCAGAGAAAGAAATCCAGTGGTGTTAAATCGGGAGATCTCGGGGGCCACGCGATTGGTCCTCCCCTACCAATCCAACGGCCAGGGAAAATGTTGTCCAAAGTCGTACGAACTTCATTGGACCAGTGGGGAGGAGCACCATCTTGCTGGAAAACGATGTTAGGCTGCAGTTGTTCAATTTGTGGAAAGAAGAACTGCTCCAGCATGTCAAGATATGTGGTACCACGAACAGTTTTCTCGGCGAAGAAAAACGGTCCAATGACCTTATTATGTGACAAACTGCACCAAACATTCATCTTCGGACTATCACGAACATGCTCTTGAATAGCGTGAGGATTCTCCGATCCCCAGATCCGCACATTATGCCGGTTTACCTTGCCTGACAAATGGAAAGTGGCTTCGTCCGAGAAGAAAATCTTGGTCATGAAGTCAGGATCAGCGCCGAGACGGTCCAGCATCGTATTGGCGAATTCCACTCGTTTCGGCATGTCATTCGGCTCCAGACGTTGCACTAACTGCACTTTATATGCGTGCAGTTTGAGGCGTTTGTGGACAATCCGTTGTAATGTCGATTTTGGTATTTGAAGTTCCCGCGAAGCTCTTCTTAATGACTTCCGGGGGCTTCGCTCAAATGCGGCTTGAACATTTGCTACCATTTCATCGGATGCTCTGCGACCACCACCATGCTTCTTCAACACAGATCCTGTAGCTAATAATGTATCACGCCACTTCTTTATGCTTCTAGCAGTTGGAGCATCACGGTTAAACACACGCCGGAACTCCCTTTGAACTCTAATGATTGATTTAAACTCCGCATACCACAAAACAGCTTGCCCTTTCATCTGCGGAGTCGCCATTTTCACAAACAATTAAATCTAAGAACGAGAAACGTATCTTTGTGCCATCTACCGACAGGATTCGAAACTTGGTGAGTTTTTCTGTACTATGAACGTTGTTTTAAGTTTCTATCTTCAACCGTTTGCCAGTAACAAGCAATTGAAATTAGGTCCATTCGAGCGGTCCACCCTGTATGTTAAATCAATAATGCAAACATCAAAATTTAGTTATGCTTATTTCTCTATAAATGTCAGCAAGTGACATGTGGTTGGTACATCACCTCGAGGAGATATCTAATAGAAAACTATGATATTACTTGGATGGAGGAAGATCAGTTAAATTTTGCTAAGATACCTTTTTATTCAGACTTGAGGTTCTTTTAAGAGACTGAAAATCTTTCAGACTTGGGCTCACAGCTTAAAGTCCCTCCTGGAGGATTTGTCCCTCAATTTTTCCATCCTAAAATTCCATAACCCCGACTAGGTTAGAACCCGCGACCCTCAGGACTAGATGCATGGAACATAACCTCTAGACCACCATGGCTGACACATTAGCTTATAACACAATACAATTGGGGAGTGACAGAAGGCATGGAAACTTCTTGTAGGATGACCAGAGAGAAAGCACTCACAAGGAAGGATAAGAATCAAGTAGGAGAATAATTTTAATCATGATTTGAGGGAGATGAATTATATAGGGAATGACTGAAAAATATTAACTCAGGATAAGGAAATATGGAGAATTAATAAATAAATATTTCTAACATTCATTATAATCACAATTTAGGTTATGTAGTAATTTAAAAAAAATATTGTAAGTATCTGATACATCAGTCTTCCTCAATTAAAATGTATTTTTGTTTAAAAACCTTGGTAAATTATTTAAAACCATGAAGGCATTTCAAAACATGTTCCATCTTCAGCATGTCATTTGGTACTGATGTAGGCTTATAAATTGTATAATAGGTTCTAAATTTATACATTAACATCAGTACCAAATGACATGCCAGAGACGAAACATGTTCTGAAAGGCCTATATACAGTTTTAACTAATTAAATAAGTTTGTTAAACAAAAATCCATTTTAATTGAGGAAGACTGATATATCTAACTAACTCACTGGCACAATCGAACCTGTAGGTTCATGGCCACGCAGGCATAAGCTCTCCATACATCCCCATCCTGAGCTAATGTTTTTCAATCATTCCCTGCATAATCTACTTTCCTCAAATCATAATTAATGTTATTCTCCCACCTCATTCTTGGACCACCAACTGGGCGTTTTCCCTCTGGTTTTCCTACTAGAAGCTTCCATGCACGTCTTTCATTCCCCATTTGTGCAACATGTCCTGCTCATCACAGTCTACGAGACTTAACTGTTATTATATCTGGCTTCCTATAAAGACCATGTAGTTCACTGTTAAGTAGTCTTCTCCATTCACCTGTCTGTTCATCTCTCTTTGGTCCAAAAATATTCCTAAAAACTTTATTCTCAAATACTCGTAATCTCCTTTCCTCCCTTAAAGTAAGAATCCATGTTTTGCATCCATATAATATAACTGGTAGAATAATATATATTTTTTTAGTTTAAGATTTTTTTAAAAGGAATTGGGACATCAAGAGTCTCTGTAATCAGATACTTATATTAATATTTTTAAAAAATTAATAAATTACAATAGGAAGTAACATTATGAGGTTCTTCTTAATAAATAAGGTGAATCTGGTACATCTTACCTCATAAATATTTGTGCTTCATTTTACATGTTTTGATATGCTACCCATACCATCATCACCTTATCCAGACTGTTGAAATTTTATGTTGTTGGCCCTGGATGTCCATCTTTTGGATAACTGAAAAACTTGCAAATCAAATCCTTTTTCCAAAATTCATATTCCTATTTTACAAAATATAATAATAAAATTACGAATTTTGAAATTCCAAGGGAAAAGGATTTTATTTGCAAGTTCTTCGGTCAATCAAAAGATTGGTAGTCGACATCCAGATCTGACAACATAAATTTCAACAATCTGGACACCTTATGATGATATGGGCAGAATATTGAAACATGTCAAATGAAATATAAATATTTATGAGGTAAGATGTACCAGATTCAATTTATTTATTACGGAGACTTATGTCTACTTGACCATGTATCTGGGTTTAATAATGCCAGTGAGTTAGTTAAACAAAGAATGAATTAAAATATGAAAACAAACATTCCTAGCAAATCCTAAAGATACAATTTTATTACTAACCTCATTGTCTTAAAGTTGAATAAGTAGACATTTTTTTTTAATCATATTCAAAATTTGCATGTCCATCTCATGATGTCTTCCTATGTGGATACATCTTTAAAGTAGGTATTTTATGATGAAACCAGACACACCACAAGATCATTAATATTTATTGGAAGTGACACTATAAGGTTTATTTTAATTACTAAATTGGTTAGAATTTAACACCTTACCTCATAATTATAGATTTCTCAAATACATGTTTCAATAATCTGCATAATTTTCTTAAGTTTACAAAATCTTTTATATCACATCCAAAAATTTACAAAAGTTGTAATTCTATGTGACTCCAAAGCAGCCATTCTTGCTATAACACGAGACATAACACCCAAAAGCATCAAAATTATCGAATGTCACAAAATGATAAAACATTTATCCCGTCTACATAAAAAAGTTGTACTTCAATGGATTCCGGCCCATTGTGGAGTGACAGGCAATGAAATAGCCGATTTTCTAGCCAAGAAGGGTAGCAAAATTGTTTCAAACCCAACTTTTGCTCCAGTTTCCTTTCACTCTATCAAAAGAATTATCTCAAATAAATACATCAATAAACTTAGAGAAGAATACACCACCAAAACATCTGGAAAGGAATGGGAAAATCTACAAGCTTATGACATTACTACATTACAAAGAAAATCTGCAGTAGCAACATTCAGACTGCTAACGGGACATGACTGCTTGAATAAACACCTACACAGAATTGGCATAACAGATTCACCTAAATGCCCTTTTTGCAATTTAAATGAAGATATGGAAAGAAACCATGTCCTCCGTTGTCCAGCTTTTGTAGAAGAGACCAGCCTTTCTGCTAAATATTGGAGTGCAAGAGAGCAAATGATTTCATTATCAAGTGCTCGACATTAGATACCAACCATAATCTGCATATTATCTTCAGCTCCATCTAAATGTTGAATTTGTGGTTGGTGACGTCGAAGACATGTTTCAATACTTTTGCATATTATCTTTAGCTCCATCTAACTGTTGAATTGGATCACCAACCACCAATTCAACTGTTAGATGGAGCTGAAGATATATAGATTTCTCAAATACATGTTTCAATAATCTGCATATTATCTTCAGCTCCATCTAAATGTTGAATTTGTGGTTGGTGACGTTGAAGACATGTTTCAATACTTTTGCATATTATCTTTAGCTCCATCTAACTGTTGAATTGGATCACCAACCACCAATTCAACTGTTAGATGGAGCTGAAGATATATAGATTTCTCAAATACATGTTTCAATAATCTGCATATTATCTTCAGCTCCATCTAAATGTTGAATTTGTGGTGGGTGACGTTGAAGACATGTTTCAACAATACTTTTGCATATTATCTTTATGCTCCATCTAACTGTTGAATTGGATCACCAACCACCAATTCAACTGTTAGATGGAGCTGAAGATATATAGATTTCTCAAATACATGTTTCAATAATCTGCATATTATCTTCAGCTCCATCTAAATGTTGAATTTGTGGTTGGTGACGTTGAAGACATGTTTCAATACTTTTGCATATTATCTTTAGCTCCATCTAACTGTTGAATTGGATCACCAACCACCAATTCAACAGTTAGATGGAGCTGAAGATAATATGCAGAAGTATTGAAACAAGTTTAATATTTCAAGGAAGGAGGTTTATTTTAGATAATATGCACTAGTTAGATATGCACCACTCACCTCATATTTGTACCCTGTTTTGAAGACTCTACTTTCTGTCTTAGGCATCATTGTCAATTCTTTCTAACTACCTAACTACAGTTAGAAAGAACTAACAATGATGCCTGAGGCATCGAAACTAGAGCCTTCAAAAAAGCTACATATATGAGGTGAGTAGTAGATATGTATCATAAAGAATGAGTAATTTTTTACATCTTACCTCATAGTTTATGTTTTCTTACACAGGGGAACTGCAGTTTTCAAAGGGGTCATGCCTTCCATTTTCAATCGACATTAAGACTACCAGATTTTCATTGGAATCCCCATCTATAACACTGCCATCTGATGTTGATTTGATGAACTTCGAGATCAGGTCCTATTCATCAGGAATTTCAAAATTCTTGAATTTAAATTTGTTCTCCCAAACTGTCAATTCTAAAGGTTTTTCCAAATGTTTTAGAAGTTTGGCCTCTTTTCAATTTTATGGTTCTCCAACAAACCATGTGCTGTAATAGCTGATTTTTCAATTTCACCATTTTTAATATTTCTAAAGTGTGAATGTCCAAATTCCTTTTTGTTTTTCCTATGTATACGTTATTGCAGTCTCTACAACTAATTTGATAATTCCAGATTTTTTACTATCTGGGGTGTTCAATTTCTTATTGGTTATTATTAATCAATGCAAGATTGCAATGTTATAGATGGAGATTCCAATGAAAATCCAATAGTCATAATGTCGGTGAGAAAATCGAAGGGATGTGTCCTTTTGAAAACTGCAGTTCCCATGTTTAAGAAAACATAAACTATGAGATAAGATGTAAAAAATGACTCATTCTTCATGATTAAGCACCTCATAATGTTATTTCCCATATTTAACTTTGAGTGCATATGTAACTCATATTATTGAAACATATCTTTGAGAAATCTACAATTATGAGGTGAGGTGTTAAATTCTAACTCAATTATTAATACCACATGGCATTATTTTAAGTGAAAAGCAATTGATTGATAACCTGTATTTAGGCAAAGAATGGGCTCTGATTTGATGCTACTTATCTCCATACAGGTTTTAAATCAATAGTTCTTTACCTAAAACACCATCTTTAGATCAAACACTCATTGAATAGAAGAAAATGCTTGATATACATTATGAAGCTACTGCTTGATAGAGGATAAATACCTTGCTAATGTACACATCGATAACTAGTCTAAATGCGACACTACTTATAGTTCCTCCCTTATTTAACATAAATAAGTCTAAGTGGTGCAGGCAGAAAGTATCCTACACGCTACTTGAGACCCCCAGTAGATGGGGGGTGGTGAGGGAGGAGCATGCACGCAACACTCACCGCCGGGTCTGCCCGACTGCCGTCTCAATGCACCTGCGCCGCGCCACAACGACGTGACGTCCTCCATCTCACCACCCCATGTATCTACAAACACCACAATACATGTCATCAACATTTTATATATTTGTTTAACAGGGCAAGTGTTAAAAAATCAGAACCTTAAACCAAATCTTGGGTAAATAAAGTTATAACTTGGGAATAGATTTTTACATAAATAATTTTTTTTGTCTAGAGATACTGAATTCAAATACGTAGGAACAATAGTCACAAACAGAAATCAGATGCACAAAGTAATTGAACATAGCTCAATTCTAGAAATGCATGCTACTATGCATTACAGGGACTCTTGTCATTTCAACTCCTTTAAAAAAATGTTAAAGTGAAAATATATAAAACTGTAATTCTACCTGTTTTATTATATGGATGCGAAACATGGACTCTTACTTTAAGGGAGTAAAGGAGATTATAAGTATTTGAGAATAAAGTTCTTAGGAATATTTTTGGGCCAAAGAGAAATGAATAGACAGGTGAATGGAGAAGACTACATGTCTTTATAGGAAGTCAGATATAATAAGAATTGTTAAGTCTTGTAGACTACAATGGGCATAACATGTGGCATGAATGGGGAATGAAAGAGGTGCATGGAGGCTTCTTGTAGGATGGCCAGAGGGAAAACGCCCAGCTGGTAGACCACGAATGAGGTGAGAGAATAACATTAACCGTAATGAGGGAAGTTGGATTAAACAGTGAATGATTGGAAAACATTAGCTCAGGATATGGATGTATGGAGAGCTTATGTCCATGCAGCAATGAACCTACGGGTTTGATAGTACCATTGAGTTAGTTAGTTTTTAGTTAGAGATACTTATCCCAAACTTCTTGTAGGATAATCAGAGGGAAAGCATTCAGAAGGTATGGTAAGAATGAAGTTGCAGAATAACTTTAATCTTGATTTGAGCGAGATGAATTATTTAGGGAATGATTGGAAAATATTAACTTAGGATAGGGAAATATGGATTTTTTAAATTCAATGTCCCAGGTTGTCATTTCGAGATTTCTGGTGTTCTATCCTGGCATTGGCAATATGGATTATTATTTGATCCATATTTATAGTACTTGGGAGATCTAGAGCAGACACATCAAATTTGATTTCACATAAGAATTTGAGTAGAATTCAAGGAACAGAAAGAAGCTTAAGATTTAAATTACAATAATTTATACCTCATCTCATATCCAGTCTTCTAATTATACTGGTTTCAAAACCTAGGTGGTTTCATCTTCAGTAATATCTCTTCAACTGATGTTACGTTGTTCAGGAGAGTAGGAAGCAGTTCTCCTCAACATCATAACATTATCAACAAGATATTGATATTACTGAAGATGAATCCACCTAGGTTTTGAAACTGATATAATTAGAAGAGTGAGGTATGACTAACTAACTAACTCACTGGCACTATCAAACCCGTAGGTTTATGCCCGCACAGATATAAGCTCTCCATATATCCCTATCCTGAGCTAATGTTTTCCAATCATTCCCTATAAAATCTACTTCTCTCAAATCGTAGTTAATGTTATTCTCCCACTTCATTCTTGGTCTACCAACTGGACGTTTTTCCTCTGGTTTTCCTACAAGAAGCTTCCATGCATGTCTTTCATTCCCCATTTGTGCCACATGTCCTGCCCATTGCAGTCTACGAAACTTAACTATTCTTGATTAGAATTTTAATTTAAATCTTAAATTAAACATCATAGTGATTTTTCCTATAAAAGTTCAAGAAAGAAGCTTGCTTGAAAAACCATAAGACATTGTAAACATAACACTAGAGTAACAGCAATTTTGAAATTGGATAAAATACAACAAGAAACAGAAGATAGCAGAATAAGATGGTATGGTCACATTAAAATAATGAATACTGGAAGTACTAAGGGAGTTTAGAGTACAAGGGTAGAGACCATAAGGTTAGCTGAGATATAGATAGAAAGTACAAGTTAAGAAGTCTGTTGAAAAAGGAGGAGTTGAATGGTTGGAAAAGATGGAAGAAGATACTATTTAGAATAACCAAGACAGAATGGAGGCATTTGTCCAAAAGTTACCCCTGGAACAGGGACATCAGTCTAGATGAAGAACAAAAGCACAACTTTATTTATTTATTTTTATCTAAATGTATATATTTTCAAGTATTTTGTTTAAAAAAAATATTAATTTCCCAATAATTTTCTACTGTTTTATTTTTTTAGAAAAAATGTAAATATATAATTATAAATGAATATTATTATATAAAACTTTCCTCATTAGAGGATTACCTCAAGGACAAAGTGATACAGACAATTAATTTTTGTAATTGATGAAATACATTTTGTAAATATATTTTAAAAATTCAACTTGTAGGCCTAATTGAAGTATACATACTATAACGTAATTTTGTAAATATGGTTTCTTAAAATTGAAATTGATCCTCTAATGGCAGCGATGGCAATTCTAGAAAGATACACCCTGTCCAAATCTAAGGAATTCCAAAATTTGGCTAAGAATCCTGGTATAGTACCTCTTGCCCCTATCATCAATCCTGTGACAGTTATACTATCTAGTTGGTATTTATCTTTGTACTAGTCAATTGTTGGCTCATATATGGCTTTCTTTTCAGAGTCAACTTCCTCAGGTTGGCCACTATGAGTCTGAAAAAAATTGTGGGAATTATATTATAGTATTATTATTGATATGTAACACTATAAATTAAGCTTACTCTAAATTAATGTAAATAATTAGTTGTATTGTAACTAAAACTCTAGAATAACGGAAGGTGAAATAGGGTTCACATTATTGGAGATTCAATAATAATAATAATAATAATAATAACACAGTACAACATATCGCGAGGCCACAAAAATATTTTTTGAAAATGTAGGCGTTCCTTATGTATTTTGACCTCCTGAATTCGAAAATGATACTCAAAACGTTGTATCACACACAGTTTTTGCACAAATCACATATTTTGCATTAATGATATCACATAAGGAAGTAGTACATATATATGATACATGAATCATGTAGAAGTACTATAAAACTTTAAAACAGCAACATACATATACACAGCGACATGAAATATAGACACAGTGAACAGGTGCATACAGGGAAAGTGGTACAAAAGAAGCACTAAAATAATTCATTCTGTGCTTTCTTAGTTGTCATGGCATGGCTCCTGCTTTTCCTCTTACGAGGAATATCCATGTACTCACAGTGAAGCATCCAGCAGTAGTCGCCTATCATCCGAACATCTCAAGTTCCCTGGTATCGTAGTTCCATGTCCTTGATATCCTGATGGAATCTTTCACCCTGCTCCTCACTTACAGCTCCCAGGTTTGGTGGAAAAAAGTCAAGGTATTTATTTAAAAAGTAGCTTTAAACTCATTGAGCATCCCAGCATTTGAATGTTGTCAGAATGTTCTCAACTATGTTGATATACTCTGGGATATGATTGTCTGCAGGAAGTTTTGAACCACACACTTGAAGGAGTCCAGGCTTCTCGCTCCACGTCATTCACTGAATGAAGGAAATCTTCATCTAGCATTAGTTTCCGAATATTGAATATCTTTCAACTTAGCATCTAACAGTTTGGGGAACTAGTTACATAGATATTTGAAACAGTGCCATATTAGGTAATGCCTTGGCAAACTGCTTTATCATGCCCGGTATGTGCAGAGGCGGCAAGAATATTCTGTCTCTTTCCACTAGGTCACACTTGATATTTTTGTCCCCTGGATCCAATTTCAACCTATGGGGCCTCTGTTTTTTCTCCCAATGTTTGTCACGAGCCCGATTGACCCTTTCACAGATGAAATAGGGAAATTTTGTATATCCTGATTGTTTTCCTAGAATCATACCCAAACTTTCAAATCACCACATACCATCCAATTATTGTAATCCTCATATTGATTTGTGCAAAACTGTGGTTGATACAATGTTTTGAATATAATTTTCGCATTCAGGAGGTCGAAATACATAAAGAATGCCTACATTTTCAAAAATGTTTTTTCACTGTTGCATTGTGTAATATATAATTATAAATACTATTAATGTGTATATATATATATATATTATATATATATATATATATATATATACATTAACATATGTCCACCGCTGTAGTCTCGAGGTAGCATTGGGACCGGGTTCGATCCCCGGTCGGGGTGGTTTTTCTGGGTGAGGTTTTTATCGGAGTTTTTGCTCACCTGTAAGACAAATGTCAGGAAAACTTTAAGGCCCAAATGATCCCCGAAATCATATGGCCATCATCATCATCGGTGTGGAAAGCAATGGGAAGCTACCACACCTACAATTCCCTAGTAAAGCTGCAAGCATAGCATGAAAATAATATGATTGCAGTGAAGGACTTGCCTTCGGGCAGAATTACTATGGATGGATGGATGGATATTAGGGACAGGGATGTGGACTTTCACCGGTGCTTTTCATTATATACATGAATAGAATAATAAACGAATGGAGTAAAACACAACGGGGATATATACCCATCAATAGGAACCTCAAACTCGATGCTATTCTTTTTGCAGACGATTTATCGCTTCTGCACTTTCCAATGATCAATTTATAATTTACAAAAAATAGCTGCCAAATTTAATATGGAAATATCAATTAACAAAACTAAAATTATGGCATTTCATGGGAAGGACCCCATACAAAGTAAAATCTGTCTCCAGAATAAAATTTTAGAGATATCTAATCAACTTAAATATCTTGGATACTATCTCTCTATCTGGGATGAAAAGGATATCCCTGAAAAAATTACTAGTTATAGTAAAAGTTTGGGAACTATTAATCAAGTTATGAAACCATCCCTTGTAGAAAAAAACACCAGATTACGTTTATATAACAGTTTGGCTAGACCAGTGTTGACCTATGGTAGTGAAGCATAGACACTAAAAAGACGACATGAAAGCAGAATAACGGCTTGTGAAATGAGATTCATGCGCAGAATAGCAGGTTACACCAGATGGGATCAGAAAAGGAACACCGATATCTTAAAAGAATTGAAGAGTACACTAATTTTGGAATATATTAAACAGTACCAACTAAATTGGAAACACCATCTTCAAAGAATGAGTTCAAATCGGATCCCCAAAGCTATTTATAATTATATACCAAGAGGACAAAGATCTCTGGGCCGTCCTATGAAACGCTGGAGGAAACATTTTCTATAGGATCGTAACAGGCCTTGACCTAATACTTGGAAAGAAGAAGAAGAAGAAGAAGTAGAAGGAGGATGGATAATAACATTATGGTGCTGAAGTCTGGCAAATTCCTACCAGGGAAATGAAAAAAAAAATATGTACACAAATGGATGTTTTAAGAAGATCAACTGGAAAATCTAGAATGGATAGAATATGAAATAAAGAAATAAGGGAAATTATGGGTGTACAAGAAGAGCTGGACATCATAGACATTATAGAAAAGAAAAGATTACAGTGGTATGGCCATGTCAAAAGAATGCCAGAGCAAAGATTGCCTACAATTGTTATGGAATGGATCCCAATAGAAAGGAGGAAGATAGGAAGACCGAAGAAAACTTGGATAGAAGGGGTACAAGCAGCTATGAATATCAGAGGATTGGAGGAAGATCATTGGATGGACAGAGAGGAATGGCATTTGGTTTCCAGAAGACAGAAGCAGCCATGATACCGGATGATGATGATATATATATTTACATTTTAAGTTAATTTCATTTTGGTTTTGTGAACCTGTAGATGCCTGTGGTCACTATCATATTTTTTTGCTATTGTGGGCAGTTCGGTGTCAGTGTTTGTGAAAGCTTAAAAAAGAACCAACTCATCAGAAACAAAATCCTAATGACTGATGATCAGAATATCTAACTGACATACATCTTATTATTACAATGTGTTTGATTGTATGAAACTGTAAAAAAAAATTTTTTAACTTTTAACAAGCTTTTTAACTTTTAGCACATATTGTTTGTGCTTTTAATTAATTAAAAAAGATATATTTTCTATAATCAATGGAGTTACGGTAGGCGTAACTTTGTGTAATTCATTATATATAAAATTAAACAATTTACCTTAGCAGTAATTTCACTAAAAGAATCAGCAATCAATCAGGAATGAAAATCATCACACTTCATCCCAGATTGATTGACGATTCTTTTAGCAGAATTACTAAGGTAAATTGTTTTATTTTACAAATATTTTCTAATTTATTAGCACCTAAAAATCTATATCCCAGTTTTTACAATTGATGTAAAACACAGTACTATGAAATGGGGTGAATAGGATCACCTTTCAATTACAATGATTTTCAAACAGATGGTTTTTGATAAAGAATTATTTAAAAATATTATTATACGAGTTTTAACCTCTATTTTTCAACCCACATAATGATATTATCTAAATGACCATTAATTAGTTATGGTTTTTTTTTTTAGTGCTGTGATCCTATTGCTCCGAGAGTTGGGGTGAATAGGATCACATATAAGAAATACATAATTTTAACCTAGAAACCTATACCTTGGACCATTAGGATAACTTTTTAATAATTTTAAATAAAAATAAACTAACTTCAAGTGTTTAAAGGAACAAATTAAAGTAAGTTAAAAAAATACTGTGGTTTTAACACAAAACATGTTTAATTTGTTAAATATAAAATAATAAAAATAGTGTAATGAAACAAAGTGAAGCAATTTTTAATTGTTTAATTAAACAAAAATAAAACGAAGTTTTATATGATTTTCATATTTATTACAATATAAATTTGTAACAGCTGTTTCAGTACTTTGTACCTTCTTCAATTTTTAATTGATTTATAAGTTTTTAATAGTAATTTTATAGTCTCTGAATAAAAGTAAAATGATTAAACAATAAAAAAATAATAATATTTGAATGAACATCTAAACTATTCTATTTACGAGCATCAATGTTAAATCAATGCTGTCCTCAATGGATTTTGACTGGCACCAATCTTTCAATCTGCTGCTGACTTATGACAAAGTGATCCTCATTGTCAGAAAATACAAAAAATACATATTTCTTGCCAATGAATTTTTGCAAACATTTGACATATATTTATAAATGAGTTGGATAAAATGTTTTTACATATCACCACATCTAAGTTCTGCAAAAGAGCAGTGCACATGCATAAATGTTTATGGAATTGTTGCCAGATGGAATGACACATACGTAAAATTAATATGTCCAACCTTTGAAATAAATTCCCAAACATGTTTATAGGAAGTGGATATATAGTAATCTGCCCTTCAATAACATAACAAAATAAATGACATACATATTATTTAACATTGAATTATAACTAATATAGTGCTACACTAAAATGTTCCATTGGAACCTAACGAAATGGAGTGAACATCCATTTCTTTTGCAAATGTTGGTCATCCCGATTTCACAGATACGTCCTGCCATCTAATGGTAATTTCATAAATGTAGACCTTGGGAGGGAAAAAAATCACTGAGATATAATTATCACAATTTGCATTCATAGATAAATATTTAATAATGATAAAAAACAAGTTTTAAGTATCTTTGCAAAACGTTTAAAGTAGTACGAAATGTTAATAAGGATGGAAGAAGTACAAAGAGCAACAGAATCATAAAAACATAATAAGGAAAATCATAGAGCAAAGTATTCTAAAGTTGATCCAACATTTTAAGAATCATTGCAAAAAGTTTTAAAAAAATAATCTCAAATGTTAGTAAAGATGGAAAAAGTATATAGAGCAACAGTATCATAAGAATGTTCTATGGAAAATCATAGAATGAGATATTTTAAAGTTGAACAGTCTATTTTTGAAAGCTTTGGCTCAACTTTAGAATATCTTCTTCTTCATTACATGTATCCAGCCGTAGCTGATGACACAAATCCATTGTATATTTATGCTATAAGTTGCAATGGGGCTGCATTTGAACATGCAGCTTATGTGGGCATTCAAGGAGTGTCCACAAGGTTAAAAGGAAGAGATATAGGAAAGACAGAAATGAACCCTTTGGCCTTGAATACTCTAATATCATCATTATCGAAGAAAACAAGAGGTGAGGCAAGGGAGACTGGACAGCAAAGTAAAAAAGAGGGATCTGGTACTACAAAAGGAAGAAATACCAAATCGGTTAAAGATAAAAGTAAGGAGCAAAACACAAGTAAGTGGAAGCAATGTTTTGCTCAGTTTGGGTACCTTGTGGTCGCCATCCACATATCCCCTAGATGGGGACCCCTGAGGGTTCAATTTTAGAATATGACATTTATGATTTTGCATACAACATTCTTACACCACTGTTGCACTACAAGCTACTATAATTTTTTTATCACATTTCTCAGTATTTTAAACATTTTGTAACAATTCTGAAAACATATTTTACAATTATTAAATACTTATCTATGTACACAAATTGTGGTATTTATCTTTCAATAATATTTTCTAAGTTCTACAGAATCACAGCATTCATGCGCGAACGCTTAATGTAACTTCCACCAGATTGTACATGTCTGTGAAATTAGTGTGATCAACATTCATTAGGAATTCATCATCATCATCATCCAGGAATTAAGCCTGTTGGCTCGTTCCGGTTTCATGAAAGCTAGAATTGTTAAAATTGTTGAGACCATGTTCTGTGTGGGCGTCCAACATTTCTCCTTCTGTGCGGTTTATAATTTAGCAATAATTTTGGAAATCTTTCTTCTGGCATTTTATCAATATGTTCTTTCCAGACATTCCTATTTGGTCTGTAAGTTTGAAAATATTTAGTTCCTTTTTTATATCTTTTTTTTTTTCTTCACAATGAATTGTAAAACATATTTTAAGAAATTTAGTTCATTTTGTTAGGTTCCAATTGGACAAGTTAGTGTACATCAGATTAGTTTATTAAATAATATGCATGTAATTAATTTTGTTAGGTTAGGAAGAGGGAAGTTGGTGTACGTACATACATTACAGATAAACATGTTTGATTTCTTATTGCGAAGGTTGGTCATACCGATTTTGCAGATGTCCTGCCACCTGGTGAAAGTTGCATTAAGCGTTCGCGCATGCACACTGCGATTCTGTAGAAAAATTCATAAGTAAACGACAAATTCTAAAGTTTTTCCGTAATACTTCTTTATTTTTTCGTCGCCGGTCAAGAAAACCTTCGATAAAATGTTATAGCGTTGTACGATAAAAAAGGATAACTCTTAACTATAATGCATGACACAATAAGCTCCTCTTCCGCTGCTGTAAAGGCAGTTTGCCCTTTGGTTTTTTAATATAAATTTTCGTTCTTGAAATGGTTATACAGAACGATATTATGTGGTATATTATCATATTTTGCGGCTTGTCTAATGCTCTTACCTTTCTTTATTGCCAGCAGACCATGATCAAATTAATTTGCAGTTCTCTTCTCGTAAGGTTTGGACCTAGGGTCAGAACGATAATTTTTCAGCATGATCAGTTTTCCGCGATCCTATTTATCTCAACATTCGAAGATGTCACACAACAAATCTCGGCTCTGGCTGGTTTCCATTAAACCCAGTGATTTTAAGGAGCATGCGCGTGGGTCTGCCGGGGAGTTAGAAAAATTTCCACTGCGCTTAATAAAAACTTTATCCTGTATTTTATTACATTCACGTGGAACGTTTAATTTATTATAGTTTTTTAATGACTTTTATCTTAATTACTTGATTAGACATTAATTTTTAAATATAGTCTCTAATTTTTATCCAAATTCCTTCCGTGATCCTATTCACCCCACCTCACGGTAACTGACATTTAGGGCAAGAACGAGAGATACAGCATATAATACTCTATTTTGTGAGATGAATAGACAGGTGAATGGAGAAGACAACGTAACAGTGAGCTACAAGATCTTTATGAGAAACCAGTTATAATAAGAAGAGTTAAGTATCGTAGATTGCAATGGGCAGGATATGTGGCACGAATAGGAATGAGAGAGGGGCATGGAAACATCATTGTAGGAAAACCTGAGGGAAAACGCCCAGTTGGTAGGCCAAGAATGAGGTGGGAGAATAATACCATGATTTGAGAGAAGTAGATTATACAAGAGATAACTGGAAAACATGGTTATGAATGTATGGAGGCTTATGTCCACGCGGCCACGAACCTAAGGGTTCGATAGAGCCAATGAGTTAGTAGGGATAAACAACATCCTTCAATAATCTTTATAATACTATCTTATCAAATCCACTTTCACACCCTATTAGGAAAATTAATAACTAAGTAACTAACTCACTGACTCTATCGAACCCTTAGGTTCATGGCCGCACGGGCATAAGCTCTCCGTACATCCTTATCCTGCGCTAATGTTTTCCAATCATCCCCTGTATAATCTACTTCCCTCAAATCATGGATAATGTTGTTCTCTCACTTCATTCTTGGTCTACCAACTGGGTGTTTTCCCTCTGGTTTTCCTACAAGGAGCTTCCATGCACCTATTTCATTCCCTATTCGTGCAACATGTCCTGCCCATCGCAGTCTACGAGACTTAACTGTTCTTTTTTATATCTGGCTTCCTATATGTACGACGTAGTTCACTATTATGTGGTTTTCCCCATTCACCTGTCTGTTCATCTCTTTATGACCCAGAAATTTCCTAAGAACTTTATTCTCAAATACTCGTAATCTTCTTTCCTCCTTAAAAAGTAAGAGCCCATGTTCCGCATCCATATAACTAGTAGAATAACAGTTTTATATATTTTCAGTTTAATGTTTTTTGAAAGGAGTTGTTGGGACGTCAAGAGTCCCTGTAATAATTCATAATAGTGTGCATTTCTAGATATGAGCCTAAGTTTAATTTCTTTGTGCATCTCGTTACTATTTGTAATTATTGTTCCTAAATATTTGAATTCAGCCATTTCTTCAAAATTTCCCTCATTCGTCATTAGTTGTCTAGGAAAAATAACGAAGATATAAATAGTAATATGAATAATGGAACGTGTGTGTGCTTTCCAAATACCATGCACTGCATTCTTCATTGCTGCAGAGATCCACATTAGGTGGATAGGTGACACTAAAAATGGTCTACTTTCAATCTACACCATTTCAGCAGAGCACATTGTATAGGAGATGCGTACTTGTATTGTTAACAAAGAGGAGTGGGATGAGTATTTGTGTGTAGTGTAATGTACTAGAACTAGATCCACAATGAAGCAACAGAAGCGAACTTCTGGCCTCACTAGATAAATAGATTCTGCTGTGAGGTAGGACATTGCCTGTCTATCTCTTTATGTCTGTGGATACTAGAATTTATGTAGTCAGATGAGAACATTTTTTTAAGATGAAAAAGAAGTAAGTTGGAGACAGAGAGAGAGAGAGAGAGAAAAAAAAGGAGATGCAAGTTCCAGTGAGAAATGGTAAAAAGATGAGGAAAATTTGTGTTGGACGGGTTCAAGGACTTGACATGTGGATTATAGTCCTGGTGGAAAAACATTTTTCTTGCATATGATATAACTTTATATTCTTAGATTTATGCATTTTTAAAATGCTTTAATATCATATTGGAAACATCTGTTTCATAAAATGTTCCCAAATGACAGATTCACACATAAATTTATACAGTATTTTTTTTTCATTTGGTTATCAGTTTAAAATTATCATATATTTATATTCTATGATATTTAAGTTATCTTCTTATTCAGTGTCCTCATGAGAATATCAAACTTCCGTCACGCAGAAATTGCACAAACAAGCAAATTCCTCTACAAGTCGAATTTATGGTCCGATTTTCTGGTTTATTGAATATATTTTTCATTTATTAAAATGGAGAAAGGAGTTTACGAGTATTTGAGAATAAATTCTTAAGAAAATGTTTGGACCGAAGAGAGATTAACAGATAGGTGAATGGAGAATACTACATAATAGTGAGCTAAATGGTCTCTATAGGAAGCCAGATATAATTCCCTAGCAAAGCTGCAAAGCATAGCATGAAAATGCTATGATTGCAGTGAAAGACCTGCCCCCGGGCAGAATTACTATGGATGGATATAACGGTTAAGTCTAGTAGACTGGGATGGCCAGGACATGTGGTACAAAAGGGAATGAAAGAGTTGCATGGAAACTTCTTATAGGATTACCAATAATGAGGTGGGAGAATAACATTAACCATGATTTATGAAAAGTAGATTATACAGAAGATGATTGGAAAACATTAGCTCAGGATAGAGCAGTATAGAGAGTTTATGTCCGCGCGGCCATGAACTTACGGGTTCGATAGTGCCAATGAGCGAGTTAGTTATTATCTTCATCGTATAAAATGTTGTTTGTACATGAAATTTACATTGCAGCTTTTAATATATTTTAAATTCTTTATAAATAGTATAGTGTAGGCCTACATATAATCTATACTATAAACATGTATTTGTAATTCGTGCTGGTTGAGTGGAAGAGAAGGCCTTATGGCCTAACTCTGCCAGAATAAAAAAAAACATTATTTATAATTATATTAATAATATCATTATTATTATCAGCCTCTAACGGAAATGAGTACCAGACGCTTGTTCTGGGGTAAAGGCGGCCGTCACGCAGGGCTGACAACCCGGCTGACATAAAGTGTCGATTGTCTAGAAAAAGTGGGAGCCTTAACCTCCTACTACCCCAAGGGCCTCCGGGCCTGTTGTGGGATCAATTTTACTTTATTATTATTATCATTATTATTATTAGATGTAGGACGAATTAAAGAAGAAAGGTTACCCAGAAAAACATTGGAATGGTGTCCACCTGGAAGAAGAAGGAAAGGAAGACCTCAAAACTCGTGGATGTAAAAAATTAGAACTGGAATGAGAACAAGAGGACGGGAGGATATAGAGTGGATGAATAGGGACGAGTGGAGAAGGAAAATAAAACTTTAGCTACAGACAGATGTGTAAACATTAAAAATCTGTATATAAATAAAAATTATTATTATTATTTATATTATATTATGTTGGACTCTTTATTTATTTCGCAAATGGCAAACACAATGATAAGAACATCATTGGCTTTACTGTTTCTTGAAGTAGGGCCAATGAATTTGTGTGCTTGTATCAACGAATAAAGCGATACAGACGCATTTCGCATAGATTTCATGGAGAATTGGCTTGTGTAGAAGTTAGAAATATGAAAGTGAAAGGTTATTTATACATTCCATCTGCATTCAAACACTTCATTGGCGGTTCTTGGTTAACTAGGGGCAAGGGAAGAGAGGTGTCTTATAATTAAAATGTCCCGAACATTTGCACAAAGTTATAATTAATTCACCCTCAAGAGGGTGGCTTTCTTAACGAAAATTACTTGTCTTAGGGTTATATTTTTTTACTTCAATGTAAAACAAAGTTTATAGACAATCTAATTTACGAATATAAATCAGTAGCTTCAAACAGCAAATGTGGCAGTTTTAAATATATGTTAACATTGATAATTAATCTAATTTATTTACGTAAAAGAAACGTTTGAAGTAAAGAAACTTTAATTTTTTTCTCTGTAAGTTTTTTATCAAACAATTCTATAATTCCATTATAGCGAGCTGTTGAATAAAGCAATATCAAAAAATAACACCGAATTATACTTAATAAAGTTTTTTTATCGTGTTTTCAAATATGTATTCGGAATTTCTCCACCACCCACAGTTTTTGTATTTCAATTTAAATTAATGGATTTAAATAATTATTTTTTAATAAACATTTTTTCGTCCATTTGTTCATTGTAATATAAAACCAAATGAGCTAACTCAAATGGTTTCAGCTATGGAAAAGAGATATCAAGGCAAATTGAAACCTAATATGCTGACCCATTATTGTTGGACCATCAAGAGGGATGCTCCACAGGCGAAATATAGCAGAAAATCATCATTGCTTACTTTCTAGGCGAGTCCGAATGTTCGAATATTTTTTAGTTACGAATGTAGAAGAGATTAAAGTGTTTGAAATTATAAATGCCTGTCTGTCGGAAACCTTGCGTGATGGAGAAAAACCGATATCATATTTGAATTCAGGAGAACAAATACTATCAGAATCACATATTTTTCTTTCTTTCTTTTTTTCTCAGTGTTATCAATCTACAACTTATGGTTACTTTGTTTCTAATTTATTTTTCCTTATCTATTTTTTCGTCGAAGGAAACTATTCTATTATAGGCTACAGTGTTCTGTCGTAGGGGAGGTCTTTCACTGCAATCATAGCATTTTCATGTTATGCTTTGCAGCTTTACTAAGGAATTATAGGTGTGGTAGCTTCCCGTTGTTTTTCACACCGAGGGATGATAATGATGATGGCCGTATGATGTTCGGGGACCGTTCGGGCCTCAAAGCTTTCTGACATTTGTCTTACAGGTGAGGAAAAACCCCGAAAAAACCTCACCCAGGAAGCTTGTACCGACCGGATATCGAACTCGGGCCCGCTGCCTGACAAGGCATCACGCTCCTCGAGACCACAGCGGTGCACCAGAAAGAAACTATGAACCATTAATTTATATGCCGAAACCTACCTTGAAATTCCTTTAGAGAAGCGTTGTGTTTTACCAAGATCGTGTCCAAAAAAGTTTGCCTTTTTTAACTGCAAGGCACAGAAATCGAAGCCAAAATACAGCAATTGCAATTCACTGTGCGAAACTGATGGACTCCCTGAACGAGTAAAATAGAGTGAAGTGAGACGGGACTTGGCGCAGACAGCAGGTTGTGAAGGTAATCCAATTCGCCAATTCAGGAATTGTATTACTTCCCCGAGTTTAAATGAGAGATTTGGGGCTGGATTTTAGTGTCTTGCAGTTAAAAGCGGCAGATAATTTTTGGACACGCCCATCGTATATCATAACGATTCTCTGGGAGAAATTTCAAGGTAGGTTTCGGTATGCAATGGTCGACATTTTCCTTGTTAGTTCAAAATCTCCCTTCACACTTTTACGTGCCCCACGCCACTCGAGCCTTTCAGAGACACGACCTGTCGGGAGACTATTTTAAACACTGATCAGTGATCATACACATACTTTTTTGACTACACAAGGACATGGATGTCCTCAGATGAGTGATCAACTCAATCCCAGGGTCATTTCTAAGGCTACTTAAACATTTAAGACAAGACAAATAATTCATTCTTACTAAGTCCACCGCTGTGGTCTCGGGGTAGCGTGCTGCCTTGTCACGCAGCAGACCCGGGTTCGATCCCCGGTCGGGGCAGTTTTTCTGGGTGAGGTTTTTATCGGGGTTTTTCTTCACCTGTAAGACAAATGTCAGGAAAACTTTAAGGCCCAAACGGTCCCCGAAATCATATGGCCATCATCATCATCATCCTTATTATCATCATTATCATCATTCACCGGTGTGGAAAGCAACGGGAAGCTACTACACCTACAATTCCCTAGTAAAGCTGCAAGCATAGCATGAAAATGCTATGATTGCAGTGAAGGACCTGCCTTCGGGCAGAATTACTATGGATGGATTCATACTAAACAAGACAGAAGTGACACAGGTGATTATGATGACCAGTTGGTATTAGAGGACTATTTTGGTCTTAAAATTTCCTGAAATTTGTCTTATAGATAATCTCAAAAAAAAGTATTTCCCCAGGAAATGTGTTCCGACCAGAGATCGAACTCGAGCCCGCTGTGCCTGAGGTAACAACGATACTCCTTGATCACAGCGATAGACTTTTTTTAAAAAATAAAACATACTGTATATTGGTCTCTTCTGTCATGCTTATTGAATTATTACCAAGCCTAGGGAATTATATAGCAAAACAAAGGTTATAGGTTAGGTATTACGCGGAGTAGTGAGAGAGGTAGCTAGTAGGATGCGGTCGTGCACAGTATCGTCTGATTAGTATACAACTGTGTAATATGTTCAGGGGGTAATATTCATTACATGTATTTGTGGATTTATAAAGTGTGCATTGTTTTGTTTATGTTTCTTTGCGTTTGTTAGCATCTACAACACTACATAGTGTTTTAGTTATTTTATTATACAATTGTAATTTCTGCTACATTATACAATTTCTGCAGCAGCTAATATTAGCTAACACTAACAAAACATGGAATAAAAATAAAATAAAATAAGAAAAGCTTCCTAAATGAATATTTATTGGTATACACAAAATGCTGAATGTAGTTATACAGTTATTATTTTCATTGTGTGGAACTTACGATATCAGTTAATTTGTACTAAATTATTGTAGTGATTGGCAGTCCCTGATTTATTTATGCATATTGTGTAAGATTCAGAATATAAACACGTCCTGGTGCTGTGGTATAGAAAGTAAAGAAGTATTTTGTGATATTGTTCCTAAATTGTGATGAGCCGATCAATTTTGAAAACGCGTTGATAAATAACTTGACTATTTAACTCATGCCCCAAATGGGAGTCAATGACCAATCACGTTTCAATGATTTCTGTTTTTACAACCAATCAGAGTCGTGTTTCACGAAATACTTATCAGTGTTATAATTACCATATTAAAGAAAGCTCCTCCTTTTTAATATTCTGAACAGGTCTGACCATTATTTTGCAGTGACTGAGCCCGTGAGAAATACGGTTACCAGATTGTATATATAGTGTATGAATGTCAACACATAGCGCTTGCAGGAGTTAATATAAAAACATTTGTAGCAATTTATTATACCACCAAAAAAAGAAACCATTGTTTGCACTTTCTTAAATGTTTTTTTTTTTCCCAGGTAATAATTCAGAAAAATATAATTGTCATATTTACATCATACGACATCAGAAATGAATTAATATACAGTTTGATGTGTTTCATTTTTTCTCCACTAGAGAGCATTCTTACAATATTGCGTTCCTTAGGCAATAAATAGTATGATCTGGTTGCAGTGATAAACAAAAGAAGCAGATGAAGCGTACCTATCGTTTCTCATTTGTTTTCAAACATCGCCGTTTACATTAAATATATAAATATTTTAAAATAACTATAGTTAAATAATGATTTGTGAGTAAACAGCTTAATTTTATTCGTTAAATAGTCCTAACAAATGCCACTCTTGATTTCCAAATTCTCCAGATAAATTCACTCCTCACTTCGTGAGTCGTGAATTTATCGATAATTTGGAAATCACTCGTGGCATTACTTATGGTAAATATAACATATGTTCAGAATTTGAATAGTTGAACATGTGAATGTAGATTTCGTTCTGTCATTTAGACGTAGCCATGATAAGGCCTGAAATGAAGTCACGTGATCATAACGACGAAATTAAAATCGAATGCAGACATTTATGAGAACGCTACAGTCTGTCAGATCGGTTGTCAGGTATGTCGCAGTAATCGAAGTGCGGCATTATGAGAGTCTATATAAGTATTTGTTATAATTTCGTGGGAAGGAAGTTTTTTTAAATCTATTTCGAGAGTGAAGAATTGAGAACAGTTTCTTGCAGTTATTATTCACCTGGATTTTCCATTCCAGCTGCAGATCCGTGTAGGGCTAATCTTTACAACATATGTCGCGACTTTTTTAATTCCTCCATAAACTCCTTTCAAATTTTATTTGTAGGGTTTCATTTTTCAAATCATTTCCCACAATTTACAATGATTTTACATTTTTTCTAACGATTATTTGAATATATTTTTGTAAGAAATTTAACTAGATACACAGCATGAAGACCTGGCAGCTATATTCATTTCAACGAATATTCTATGCAACAATAAAGACGTGTTCCAGTGCAGCCAACATAGAGTATGTACTAATTAACTGTACACATATATTTCAGAATTTCAGAACTAAATATTTATTTTTGGGCGTTGCATTCTTTCTTAGATTAGAGTGCTTTAATTGCGCTAGGTTAGTTTTTTGGTTCTTTCAAAGGTTAGAGTATTTAAATTGCGTTAGGTTAGCTTTTAGGTTCGTTAAATATCATGTATATGTCGATTGCATCCCGCGATTCCTTAGTGGAAACCACTTCGCGTTTATTGACGCATGCGCATGGTGTACGATTGGAACATTTTCGCGTCACATGTTGTAAAGCATTTCCCAATCTAGATATCCAGATTTTTTTTACTACTGAGTTGTAGGGAATGTAATTGTCATTTAATGTAAGAGGCGAGCTGAAAAAAACTATTTTTTAAATATTTGTAATCTATGCTACATGTTGTGGACAATATTTTGGGTGTTAGCATCAAGATAAAAATAGTATTATTGGTTTATTCAATAACACAGTGCTATGATTCTGATACAATACGGGACCTAGAGAAAGAGAGCGACCTGCAGATTTGTTGCAGAACTGAACTGACAAGACGGATCAATCCATCATAACAGCCCTGTTCTTTCATTGCATCACATCTACTCTCTTATGAATGCACCCCCTTACTCAGGGTAGAAACAGTATAACCGCCTAATTTCGAGGATCAAGGAAATATATAGGCCTACTAAGAGCAAAAATCTCATTAAGAGGATAAAACAATAGACAGTTGAGCAACTTTAATTATCTGGGAAACAGTATGCCATGTAGACAAAGTGAAGGCATTGAAAAGTCCGTCGTCGTGGCGTGGTCGGTAGAGCCCCTACCTTCCATTCAGGCGACCCGGGTTCGATTCCCGGCGGGGTAAGGGATTTTTAATCTCCATCTTGGGTCTGGGTGTGTGTGTCTTGTCCTTGTGTCTATACGTGAGAATAACAAGAAGGAAACCAGTGTAAACGAAAAGAGGGGAAAAACAAAAAAATAAAATAAAAAAGAGGTATTAATGGAACTAGAAATGAGACAATTTACAAATTTTGTGAAACAATGGCGGTTTCAACACTACTACATGGATCGGATCACTAGGTATTAACTAAAAACCAGGAACGAAGGATAAAAGCTTCAGAAATGAGGCTGGCTATACAATAGCAGATCGGAAACAAGATAATATACGAATTAAACGTATTCACGATGTTAGATAGGATTTCACAATACAGATTCGAATGGATGGACCGCATCAGTAGAATGGATAATAACATAATCCCAAAACAGATTCTTCACTACGGACCAATAGGACGAATAAATATAGGAAGTTATAGTAAAAGTGGAAAGACCATTCTAACATGAGATCGGAACAGATCTTAAGGTCTAATCCTTGACGCTGCTGATGGTGAAGAATAAAATATATGACAAGAGTACAAATACAAGGTGGAAGTAATAGATTTTAAGTGAGAATTCATTTTGGAAAATATAATATAAGTAAGAGACTATTTTGACCTCCGGAAAATTTTAGCCCAGTAGAATCCATGTCCGTATTTCTTGACGGTTGTGCTTTTACGGTGAAAGATCGTCACTCTTTCGACCAAGGTACATTTTTCGTCTGGCTTATCACCTTCGACCAGTCCGGCATGGGTAACCCTATCGGCAGCAATGCTACATAACAGTGAACTACATGGTCTTTATAGGAAGCCAGATATAATGAGAACAGTTAAGTCTCGTAGACTGCGTTGGGCAGGACATGTGGCACGAATGGGGAAGGAAAAACGTGCACGGAAGCTTCTTGTAGGAAGTGGGATAATAACAACTATGATTTGAGGGAACTAGATTATACAGGGGATGACTCGAAAACATTGACTCAGGAAGGGATGTATGGAGAACTTATGTCCGCGTGGCCATGAACATATGGGTTCGATTGTGACAGCGAGTTGGTTAATATAAGTAAGAGATCATGTTAGCCATCCATATAACATAACTTTGGCTTTAATTATCATCTTGGTCTGGTACTCATCTATTCTACGTATATGGTTTTGTTTATTTTATTTCCTATGGTATTACTTCTTAATTTTTTACGTGCCAGACTGTATTTTATGTCTTGAAACTATCTCATAAATGTATATATTTTGTTTTCCCTCTCACTTTAACTAAAACTTTGTAATACATATATATATATATATATATATATATGTGTGTGTTATGATAAGAAAAATAAATGCCTGGACGGGATATATATATATATATATATACACACACACACACACACACACCGTGATTCAAAATTGACTTTACAACTTTATAAGCTTATAGAAATTTATTTAGAAGACCTACAGAATTGGTTTTAATGTCATATGATAGCACAACTCATCAAGTTTGCACCGACTTAGTTTTATAGTACCTAGTTCTCTCACCTCGTGCGCTAACATAGTTCATATCAAAATGGCTGCTTTCACATGTGCCGGATATGCTGCAACGTGTGTTGGAGGAGATTGATTTCAGGTTGGATGTTTGCTGCATGACCAACGGAAGCCACAGTGAACCATGTTGACTGAATAGGTGAAAACTTGATGAGTTGTGCTATGATATGACATTTAAACCAATTCTGTAGGACTTCAAAATTTGATGAGTTGTGCTATCATATGACATTTAAACCAATTCTGTAGGTCTTCAAAACTTGATGAGTTGTGCTATCATATGACATTTAAACCAATTCTGTAGGTCTTCAAAACTTGATGAGTTGTGCTATGATATGACATTTAAACCAATTCTGTAGGTCTTCAAAACTTGATAAGTTGTGCTATGATATGACACTTAAACCAATTCTGCAGGTCTTCAAAACTTGATGAGTTGTGCTATGATATGACATTTAAACCAATTCTGTAGGTCTTCAAAACTTGATGAGTTGTGCTATGATATGACATTTTAAACCAATTCTGTAGGTCTTCAAAACTTGATGAGTTGTGCTATCATATGACATTTAAACCAATTCTGTAGGTCTTCAAAACTTGATGAGTTGTGCTATCATATGACATTTAAACCAATTCTGTAGGTCTTCAAAACTTGATGAGTTGTGCTATGATATGACATTTAAACCAATTCTGTAGGTCTTCAAAACTTGATGAGTTGTGCTATGATATGACATTTAAACCAATTCTGTAGGTCTTCAAAACTTGACGAGTTGTGCTATGATATGACATTTAAACCAATTCTGTAGGTCTTCAAAACTTGATGAGTTGTGCTATCATATGACATTTAAACCAATTCTGTAGGTCTTCAAAACTTGATGAGTTGTGCTATGATATGACATTTAAACCAATTCTGTAGGTCTTCAAAACTTGATGAGTTGTGCTATCATATGACATTTAAACCAATTCTGTAGGTCTTCAAAACTTGATGAGTGGTGCTATGATATGGCATTTAAACCAATACTGTAGGTCTTCAAAACTTGATGAGTTGTGCTATGATATGACATTTAAACCAATTCTGTAGGTCTTCAAAACTTGATGAGTTGTGCTATGATATGACATTTAAACCAATTCTGTAGGTCTTCAAAACTTGATGAGTTGTGCTATGATATGACATTTAAACCAATTCTGTAGGTCTTCAAAACTTGATGAGTTGTGCTATGATATGACATTTAAACCAATTCTGTAGGTCTTCAAAACTTGACGAGTTGTGCTATGATATGACATTTAAACCAATTCTGTAGGTCTTCAAACTTGATGAGTTGTGCTATCATATGGCATTTAAACCAATTCTGTAGGTCTTCAAAACTTGATGAGTTGTGCTATGATATGACATTTAAACCAATTCTGTAGGTCTTCAAAACTTGATGAGTTGTGCTATCATATGACATTTAAACCAATTCTGTAGGTCTTCAAAACTTGATGAGTTGTGCTATGATATGGCATTTAAACCAATACTGTAGGTCTTCTTAATAAATTTCTATAAGCTTGTAAAGTTGTAAAGTCAATTTTGAATCACACTGTATATATAATGTATATATTCTATATGTATTATTTCTGTAACTGAACTGCATCCGAGCACGAGCACTTCTCATTCGGGTGTCAATACTGTGCAAACATTTATTTGTGAATAAAATTTATCCTTATTCTTAAAAAAATGTTCTGCATCTTCCAAGATTACTGTAGATAACCAAGTAGTTGGAAAAAGAAGAATTTTATTGGAAGACCGAGATTACGATGGATGGATTATGTGTACTGTATACGATGACACAAGGCAACTTGGTATGAAAGATGGAGAATGAATGCTCGAGACAGGCAAGAATGGATGGAGGTGATTAGGGAGATCAAGATTAAACTCAAGTGATCATAGATCCAAAGAAGAGTAATAATTATGGAATATAATAATACAAAAGTGGTTTTATAAAATATGAGTATTACGCTTATGAGATAAACATTAAAATATGTACCTTTTGGCACGTGTCGTCGTCCTCAACTGTGTTAAAACGTTGTATTTAAAATACTAACTGGAGGTCTTTCGGAAGTTAACTTCCATCATCAGCAGGATGAGTATGTGCTACTAGTTGTTATTGTTTTATGACGTTGTAGACGTCGATGGTCTTGAAGTGTTGTTGGTAGCAACTGACTTGTTTTAACGATCTCATAAAATGGGTTGTACGATTGGGATGTGTTCTCATTTAGTAGTAAGATGTTGTTGACTTCATTTATAATTTCTAGGTCTTCTAATAAGTTTATCTCACGACAGTTCACAAAGGAAAATTTCCAGTTAAGTAAAATGTATTAGAATACCTTGAAATTATAAACGAAGTCAACACACCTTACTACTAAATGAGAATCGATCGTACAAACTCATTATCGGTGTACGAGATCGTTAAAAACCAGTCAGTTGCTACCAACGACATTTCAATACCATCAACGTCTACAACATCGTAAAACAACAGGTAGTAATACATACTCATCCTGCTGATGATGGAAGTAAACTTCCGAAAGACCTCCAGTTCATATTTTAAATAAAATATTTTAACACAGTTGAGGACGATGGCACATGCCAACAGGTAAATATTTTAATTTTCATCTTATGACTATTCACATCAACGGAATTTGATATGAATTTTATTAGTATTGCCTTATACATGGCCACTCCGAAATTTTAAATTCCGGCAAAAATCGAATAAACATAGGACTTCAGTTTTTAATCATTCTGTATAAGCAGGAAACAAGTGGCATATAACGTCCCCAGTTGTCTAGGGATTTGGGGATACCAGTTGCGAGGATTGCTAATAAAACTTGTTTACAGTTTTACCTGCAATAAACCAAGAGAGGAAATTACACTGTTTTAATGTAAAGCTATAACATTAAGACCTCCCACACACATTTTATTAACCATCTATCCACTCCATACTTGTTTCAACTTCCCATATTTTAGTAAACAAATTTAACTACCATGCATATACCGGGTGTTTCAAAACTAACTAAAATTATCCTATTCATTTTATTAAGGGACTCTAGGATTTAAGTCTTAAACATATTTGAAGCGTGACGGCTAATTACACATTCCAAATTTTCAGTATTTAACTTTTAAGGTAATAAATAAAATATTATAAGAATTATAAAAAATAATGATTAATTGGATAGGAAACATGGTACATTACTTAAAGGCAGGAAAAAAATATTACTAGTATTTGATAATAAAGTTGTTAGGGACATTTTTGGATCAAAGAGAGGTGAACAGACAGGTGAATGGAGAAGAATACTTAACAGTGAGCTACATGATCTTTATGGGAAATCAGATGTAATTATAACAATTAGGTCACATAGACTGCGATGGGCAGGTCATGTGACACGAACGGGGAATGAAAGAGTGACATGAAAAATTCGTGTAAGAAACTAGAGGGTAAGCATTTAGTAGTATTATTATAATTAGAAATACATATATTAGACAAGAAATGAATGCACAAGAGACTATTATCGATAGCATAACAAAGAGAGCTTTACAGTGGTATTGACATGTACAGAAGATGTCGCAAGAACAGTGGCCTAAACGGGTGTTAGATTGGATGGAACCAGGCAAAAGGAAGAGGGGGAAAAGTAGAAGAACATAGTATGAGGGAATAGTTAATGCCATGATGAAGAGGGGTATGAGAGAAGGACAATGGGGAAGACAGGAATCTCTGGAAAGCAGGTTTTAAGTACGAACTGTTGTAAAGTGGAAAGGTTGTATTAAGTATTAAGCAATTATTATTATTATTATTATTATTATTATTATTATTATTATTATTATTATTATCATTATTATTAATTATTTTAAGTCTGATATTTTTTATCTGGATCCCATAGTTTAAATTCCATTGACACACTTGTTTTCTCAATTACATTTTCACGCAAACTGAATTGCCTGATCTCTTATATTGGAGAAATTCAATTTCTTATGCCAGCATTTTTAAATGTGTCGGACTGCAATGAAAACAATTCAAGCATAACCGTAATATTTATTTATTTAGGCTGCGGAGTTAAGGCCATGTGGCCTTCTCTTCCACTCACCAGGGCAAACATGTGTTACATTAGCATAAACCAATTACAATTAACTCTAATATTAAAACATAAATGAAAATTTGACCATTAATATAATATCTGTAAGAGAAAGATAGATAACATAATGTCAATAACAATTAAAAATAAAACTAATAATACAATTTACATAAGAAAGACAATTTAAATTATTCGGTAACAGTCCTTATCTAAAGTACACGAAACAAATTTACAAACACTATTTAACTCATGCCCTAAATGGGAGTCAATGACCAATCACATTTCAATGATTTTTTATTTACAACCAATCACAGTCGTTTTTGACCTCGATTTTATCAGTTTAATTGTATCACCGTAAAATCAAGCACCTCCTGTTTAACATTCCGAATAGGTCATAGGATTATTTTGCAGTGACGACATGTGGCTACCAGATTGTATATATAGTGCACGAATGAAACCTTATCGTGGTTGCGGGAGATAATATAAAGACAGTTGTAGTAATTGATTATACCACAAAAAAAAACACTGTTTGCACTCTCTTAAACGTATTTTTTCCCAGGTAATAACGTTCCAGAAAAATATAATTGACATATTTACATATAGGCCTATTTACATCATAGGACATCAGAAATTAATTAATATACAGTTTCATGTGTTTCATTTTTTCTCCACTAGGGTGCATTCTTACAATATTGCGATCCTTTGGCAATAAATAATATGATCTGGTTGCAGTGATAAACAAGTGAAACACAATGTTTCTCATTTGTTTTCAAACATCGCCGTTTACATTAAATATATACATATTTTAAAATAACTATATTTAAATAATGGTTTGTGAGTAAACAACTTAATTTTATTTGTTAGATAGTCCTAACAAATGACACTCTTGATTTCCAAATTCTCTAGATAAATTCATTCCTCACTTCGTGAGTCGTGAATTTATCGATAATTTGGAAATCACTCGTGGCATTACTTATGAAAAATGATGAAATAGTATATACTGACTTGTCGGTTATCAATGTTAAAAAAACTTAAAATATTTGTCAATCTTAATACTATTTTATATATTAAATTATTATTATATTATATTGTTATTAAATAATTTTTTAGTTTTTTTATGAACGATATTATAGTTTGACAGTCTCTGACATAGGACAGAAGTTATACATTGTAGGCCTATAATTTGACACAAATTTAAATAATTTCTATTGATCCATTTTTTAACGTCAAATTAAACTAATTTATGTTATAGGAAACTTCATTAATTTAGGGAATAATACCAATTAACATTTTCTCAAACTTTAATCATAATACAACTTCATCCAAGTTGTAAGTTGTTTCGTAACTCAGCCTAAACAAACTGGATGCAAGCTTAGCTTATACAATAGTACCACTTGAGAAAATATAAGCCTCTTATACGTGTGTTTAGAATTATGTTCTAGTAGAATAGAATGGTACTTACCGCGCTCTAACGGCGCTCTCTTGTACTTCTCGAGGCGCTTGACGGCTATGGCCTCCAGACGCACTCTGGCGGCTGGATATTCTTTCAGAACGTCCCACATGTCCTTCTTGGAGAGTACGAATAGATCGCTGTACCCCACGGAACGCACAGATGCTGTTCTTCTATTCCCTGTTTAAATAATATTCAAAACACAATCTAATTATAATTGAGTCAAAATAATTCGAGATATTAAGTCTAGGACAATGGAAGGTACTGATAGAGCGAGCTCCTTGAGTCAACTGGATGGGCGCTGAAGGAGCAAATAAATATTGTCTTCTAATAGTTTTCGCTGCACGACTAGATGGCGACACTGCAATACCTCGTACACTAAAGTTCGCGACTTTTTAATTCCTTCATAAACTCCTTTCAAATTTTATTTGTAGGGTTACATTTTTCAAATTATTTCCCATTTACAATGAATTTACATTTTTTCTAACGATTATTTCAATTTTTTTCTATGATATTTAACTACACACGTATCATGAAGACGTGGCAGCCATATTGATTTTAATGAATATTCCACGCAACAACGAAGACGTGTTCCAATGCAGCCAACATAGTAAAAGTAAAGTGATCCCACAACAGGCCCGGAGGCCCTTGGGGTAGTAGGAGGTTAAGGCTCCCACTTTTTCTAGACAATCGGCACTTTATGTCAGCCGGGTTGTCAGCCCTGCATGACGGCCGCCTTTACCCCCAGAACAAGCGCCTGGTACTCATTTCCGTTAGAGGCTGAGTCGACCCCAGGGCCATAGTGCCGCCAGAAGGTTTGGGTCAGTTTAAAAATCCTGACCCCAACGGGACTTGAACCCTCGACCCTCTGGCTTGTAGCTCAGTGCCGCAGCCAACATAGAGCATATACTATTTAACTGTACACATATACTTCAGAATTTCAGAACTTAATATTTATTTTTGGGCGTTGCATTCTTTCACAAGTTATAATGCTTAAATTGCGTTACGTTAGCTTTTAGGTTCGTCAAATATCATGTATATTTTGGCTGCATCCCGTGATTTCATAGTGTAACTTGCCTTCCTTTGGTCAGCAACCAATTGAATGGACTATTATTATGCTTTCAAGTCTTATACGAGAATTTCCCAGAAATTTTCTATAGGATCGTAACAGGCCTTGGCCTAATACTTGGAAGGAAGAAGAAGAAGAAACCGCTTCGCGTTTGTTGACGCATGCGCATGGTGTATGATTGGAACCTACAAAACATTTTTCGCGTCACATGTTCCCAATATTCAGTTTACATTATCGGATACGCAATTTTGACTCAAGCCGTTCAAAATGCTCTAGAAATTCCGCGAAACAAAGAATACCGTTCATTATTGAAATTCTTACGCTCAATAAGGTAGCGTTGAAACATTAATAGCAACATAAGCGTAAAAATGTTACAACTGCCAAATCGACAACACCTTTTTAACATAAACATATTAGCAACGATGAGAATTCGTTGTATTCACATGAATTGTTAACCGCATATCTTTACGGCTATCTGGTTGCCTAACCAGAAAACGGACAGCTTGAGTATAAGGCCTTGAGCCCAGCCCAAATAAATGGCAGTATGAGTCATGTATGTGATTGGCTGTTGTGTTTTGAACCAGGAACACTATTTCATACTATATATAACAGTAGTACATTTAATTCATTCAATAAAGTAAAGATGGGTAATACAATGAAACGAAAATAAGGCTGTTTTGTTAAATTCTTAAACCCATCTCTACTAATTTAATCTACCAACGACATTCGTGTTGGACGTATGTCATTTTTGTGTTAATTCATTCATTACTTGGGCTAACATAAGTAGATCAGATACTGGCAAACATTTGTGGAAAGAGCGAGAATTCAAATTAAAATTTAATTTAAATCACCTTTTCCTTTTCATATTTTGTAAATTCCTACCAGGGAATGAAAGTAATTTTAAGTACAGAAATGGATGTTTCAAGAAGATCAGCTGGAAAATCTAGAATGGATAGAATACGAAATAGAGAAATAAGGGAAATTGTGGGTGTACAAGAGTAGCCGGACATTATAGAAAAGAAAATATTACAGTGGTATGGACATGTCAAAAGAATGCCAGGGCAAAGATTGCTTAAAATTAATGTGGAATGGATCCCAACGGAAAGGAGGAAGAAAGAAAGACCAAAGAAAGCCTAGATAGAAAGTGTGCAAGCGGCTATTACTATCAGAGGATTAGAGGAAGATCAATGGATGGACAGAGTGGAATGGCGTTTGGTTTCCGGAAGACTGCGGCAGCTGTCATGATACCGGAGAATGATGATAATAGTATTTTTTTGCATGCCATTTTTCTGTTTTTTTACATTCCTTTTTTATTTCTATATGTACAACATTATTGGTTAAATGTTGTATGAACAACGATAATTCGTTTCTAACTTCGTCCCTGTATAAATTGGACAATTTTTATGGAACCGTGGGTGGTCAAGGTATACAGGTTATATTGAATAGGCAACTTTTATAATATTCATGATGTGTTCCGTTGAGGTTTATTCAAAATTAATATAAAGAAAGCCGATAAAAACGTAAAAATAGCATACAGAACCAATAACAAATTAATCAACATAATAAACAATAACATTGAAGAAAATAACATTTTCAACAGCAAAGGAGTTTATAAACTGACATGTAAGGACTGCAACAAATTTTATATAGGAAGGACAAACAGGGGTTTTAACATCAGATTCAAAGAACATTTTCGAGACTTCATTCACGCAGAAGGGAAATCAAGATATGCAAAACACGTTATCCATGAAGGACATCGCATGTTAAATATTGAAAACACCCTAACAGTAATGCACAGAGAAAATAATCCAGCGAAGATAAACGTACTCGAAGAGATGGAAATCATGAAAGCAGCTCACAACGACAGCCTGATAAACGAAAACGAACCCAATACATGCAACCCCCTCTACCAGATCTTCAGTGAAACACCAGTTTTGAATCCTGCCGATGATGGGACAAGTCCCGAAAGCGCTACAGTTAAATGATTAATTAAGTTGAGGAGACGGACCTTTCAGGTGAATATTCTATAATTTTATATTATATTGAATAGGCTATGTAAAATTAAAATATAAATATCCTCAACCCGTGTCCAACTCAGGTTCGGGTCGAGGGATGAGATGAGATGAAGCCCTTATATTTATAGAGGTCTGTGAATGATAAGGGTTTCGACGGACCTAGCCTGAGGCACCGTAACAGGGGTAGTTGAACGAAATGAAACGAAATGGTGGATTGAAATTATGGCAGGGGAAAACGGGAGGAAATCCCGCCCAAGCTCAGTTTCGCCCACCATGAAACCCACATGGAGTAACCGAGATTTGATATCGGGATCCCAGCGGTGATAGGCAAGCGTCTAACCGCTTGCACCACACAGCCGCCATATGTAAAATTATGTCTGTAATTTTACATGTGTACTTGTAATGGTGGAAATGCAAAATTATGGTTCACTATTTAATTTAACTTCCAAGTACTAAAATGGAAATTATGAAAATTTCAGTATTATAAGGAAAGTCTACAAGATCATAATACAGAATATTTTGTCATATGGAAGTAACACTTAGTCTTTGAGGGAATTACAAAAGAATAAAATTAAAACAGTTGAATTTGATTATCTTAGAAGAAGCCTTAAAAAACAGGATAAAACAAGAAATAAATTCCTTTGGTGAGAAATGAATGTCACCACATCTGTTGTTAAGAGGATTAAAAATCAAACTCTTAAATGGTACGGCCATACAGAGAATGGAAGATGAAAGATGGCAAAAAAATATATGCCAATGGTCACCCCTTGGAAGAAATAAACGTGGCAGAGCAAGATGGAAATGGAAAACTTATGCCAGAACTATAACGGCTGATAGGAATTTGGAAGAAGGAGATTGGAATGATTGAAATAAATGGAAACTGAAGTCGGCAAACCTGTAAGTGGGGGAAAGCCGAAGAAGAATAAGAAGTAGTACTATGTATTTGTTTTTCTTCATCGGTAAATGCAAGCCGCTGACGCATCCAAAGAGCAGCGTTGAATTCTAAATCAAAGACAGAAGGAATAGAGCTATGTTAGCAAACCCTGCTGGTAATTGGACTATGACATACCTCTTCCGAGCTAAGTTCAAGTTGTAATGTTAACAAACCAAATGATTGCATTTTCATTGGTCGAATATTAGTTTTACCTTTAAGCGTGCAAGAAAATGTAAGTAGCTCTCTAACACTCGAAATGAAGGAAATAAAAGTAATAAACATGTATACTAATATTATCTACTACATGTCTGTATAAGTTATATGGGAGCATCTTAAAATATAAAGTACAATTTTAATAGATTAAATAAATAAACATTACATTGTTTAATTCTTACACACGTGCAATGCAAAATACACTCCTATTTTAAAATTGCCGCTTTCTGTAGAGTTTCTTAAAACATTGGAAAAGAAACCTTTTGAAAAGCGGAGAGAAACAAATTATTTTGAATGTTTTCAAATAGTTTAGTGGAAAATGTCCCATATTAGTCATTGAGCATGTGGTGAAAATAACAGCAGAAATTACAGGCGAGTCAGCATGGAGCATATATTTTGCTCGTAATGAAACTGCAAATAAAGGATTCTATCGACATTATGGAATAAGCGTAAACACCTGATTAGGTAGACCCATATATACACGTTTGTCATAAATACATAAGAAATGGAAATGCTTAATTATTGGTACCATCTTATCTTGTATTCAGTCTTGTTTTCGTAAAATACGTTGTTACCTAAGAACAATGTTTTTATCGATGACATTTCCTTCCATAATTAAGTGTTTAATGGCGGAAAGTGACTAGACGTGTTGTATATCGCTCGTGACCAACATATTATTTTGAAGGTGTGAACACATCATAAGTCGCTTAAAACATCATAACTGATAGTTTGTGTTATTTAAAACAATTTGGCTAAGTATAAATTCATATGACGAGCCCCAAGAAGAACAACTCAATGGAAATAGAAGAGGTGGTGAAGCGTGTCTTACAAGAGTAGCTACAAGATGCTACCATGCTGTCAAGTGTTGCCAACATAATAAAGGAGACTGTTGCTGCGGGTTATAGAATTAAAAGTGGCATTAGAGCAAAGTCACGCCTTAATCAGTGAACTCCAGAAGTCTATTCAGGACCGCGATAACAAGATAGTGACTTTGGAATCTAAGATTGATAGCTTAGAACAATACCAAAGGCGTCAGTGTGTGCGTATTTTTGGCATTGCGGAGGAAGAAAATGAAGACACAGATGCCATCGCCTTGCAGGTAGCAGAGAAAGTTGGCGTTTGTCTCCAGGTCAGTGACATTGACCGTAGTCATCGTGTAGGTAGAAACACAGATGGTGGACGACCTAGGGCTGTCATTGTTAAATTTGTGTCCTACCGTAAGCGAAGTGAGGTGTTTCGAAATAAAAAGAATTTGAAAGGCAGTGGAATTACAATTCGTGGGGATCTTACTAGTGCTAGGCATCAGTTACTTCGCGAAGCTATCAATATTCATGGCGTAACCAATGTCTGGACCCAAGATGGTTCTGTCATTGTTAAGATAGGAGACAGAAAAAAGCGAATAAATCATCCATCAGATCTCAGGTCAGAGTGATAATTATCAACTCAGAAACTTGTGTAACTCGTTAATTTTTGTAATTTATTGCTATTAGTATTTAATTATTTACTGTGTTCATTTTTTCTTCATTTTTTCGTGTATAATCTATTTTTTTATTAATTTAATTTTGTACTTCATATACTAAACACCAATTGATATTTCATATTTACGGTTTTCTTGTTTTAGTTAGTAACATTTCAATCATAGATTTAAGTAATGCACCTGCAGCCCCTTTTCGGTCTTTGACAGTTCCATTGTCCCCATCTCAACACACCCCTTCCACCTCAGACCTTTTAAAATCACGTTTCTCTTTGAACAGCAATACACTCAAAATAACACACTGTAATGCAGTCACTCCTGCCCCACTTCTCAGAATTCCAAACTATATTTTCAACACTAAATCTGCATGCCATTTTAATTTCTGAAACATGGCTGAAAAATACCCTTCCTTCTTCTCTTGTAAACATGCAAAATTACACCTTGATTAGGAATGACAGATTCGGGAAAAATGGAGGCGGCGTGGCGATGTATATACGTTCCGATCTACAACCGAAAATTGTATCCCATTCGCCTAGTGAATACTCGTCTCGACCCGAATACCTATTTATAGAAATTAGAGCAAAAATGCAGAAATGTTTATTAGGAGTAGTTTATAAGCCCCCAAATGTCGGTCACCTGCATGACATTGAAACAGTTCTCCAAAATCTGATACCATCTTATGAACATGTAATTGTACTAGGAGACTTCAACACTAACCTATTAGCCACAAATTCTTACAACACTATACAATTACAGACAATGTTCCAGTCATGCAATATGACAATACTGCCTTCAGAACCAACCCATCATACTAGGTATTCTGACACACTACTAGACTTAATTATAACAAATAATCCTCAAAAAGTTATAACTAGTGGACAGATAGAAGCTCCAGGCATCTCTGCACATGACTTAATATACATTGAATATTCACTCCTTTGCTCTAAACGTAGACCTAGACTTGTAACATACAGAGACTTGAAACATATAAATTATGCGCAATTAATTGATGACGCTGCAAAACTACCTTGGAACAACATATGGACACTTAGGACTGTAGACGAGAAAGTTGAAAATTTTAATGACATGATTTTACAATTGTATGACAAACACGCACTTATCAAGACTAGACGTATAAACAGACCACCTGCACTCTGGATGTCTGATAATATCCGCTTGCTTATGACTGAGAGGGACGTATCATACAGGAAATACAGGAGGAACAAAGAACTGACAGACTTACAGACATACAAACATCTGAGGAATAAAGTCAACCAGACTGTCAGGAATGCAAAACTAAGATATGCCCATACTATTATTACACAATCTATGTCCAACTCAGCTGACATGTGGAAAAATTTAAAATCAATAGGCCTCTGTCAAAATAAACTACAGGTAGAAACAGCTGACCTACCACTAGATGAGTTGAATGGACCATTTTACCCGCCTCCCTACTGACAACAACTCACAACACAAACAACAGACAATAGATGAACTAATGTCATATTCCCAACCTACCCGAGACAAATTCTTTTTTTCCTATATCTCACCTGATGACGCCAAAAGAGCAGTATTACGTATTAAATCTAAAGCACAAGGAATAGACAATATAACAATAACTCTCCTGCAAAAAATAATAGACATTATTCTCCCAACAATAACCCACATTTTTAATGCCTCTATAATGACTGGGACTTATCCCAGACTCTGGAAAATGGCTCTAGTTCGTCCTACACCGAAATCAAACACTCCCACAACACTCGATGATTATAGACCAATTAGTATTCTTCCCTGTTTATCTAAAGCACTGGAACACATAATACACTCACAGTTAACAGACTACCTCACCACACACGACTTACTTGATGAACATCAGTCTGGTTTTAGAACAGGACATCACACAAGTACTGCACTACTTGACATTGTAGAGGACATAAGAGACTCAATGGACAAAAGCAAACTCACCGCAATAGTCCTACTCGACTATAGCAAAGCCTTTGACACAGTAGATATAGACTTAATGCTAGCGAGACTAAAGACACTACATCTGTCGGAAAACTGCCTTGATTGGTTTGCATCTTACCTCACTAATCGTCAGCAATCAGTTTCTGTTAATAATCGCATTTCTTCCTGGCGCTTGGTGAGGAAAGGGGTACCTCAAGGCGGCGTCCTCGCTCCTCTTCTCTTCTCGATTTATATTAATGACGTGACCAAGAAACTACAAAACTGCAAGCATCATCTTTACGCCGACGACCTACAGATTTACACACACTTTAGGCCTGACGAAATTAATGAATATATTGACAAAGTAAACACTGACCTCAGGCATATATCTTTATGGTCCAGACAATATGGGCTGAAACTAAATGTAAACAAAACGCAAGCAATAATTATCGGACATCCAAGGCTATTACACCTCATAAACAATGGCAATATGCCGGCTGTCATATTAGATAATGAACAAATTCCTTATACCGACGTCGTTAAAAACTTGGGATTTTACTTAGATTCTAATTTAAATTGGCATGTGCAAGTAAAACAAACATCTAAAAGGATCTTCTCCATAATGCATTCCCTAAAGCGACTTAAACATTTTCTTCCTACAACTCTTAAAAGAATTTTAATCCAAACTTTAGTGATGCCGCATTTTGACTACTGTGACGTTCTACTAACTGACATAAGTGACGGATTGTCGGACAAACTGCAGCGTGTCCATAATATGTGTATCAGATTCATATTTAATGTTCGAAAATACGATCACATTTCTCCATTATTCCACGAATTGTCATGGCTACATCTAAAAGAGAGAAGAAAATCGCACTGTCTAATTCTCCTATTTAAGATCCTACATACCTCGATTCCCAATTATTTATCATCCCGTTTCCAGTATCTATCCTCAAACCATAACTTAAACACAAGATCACAACATAGTCTCTTGCTTAATATACCGCAACATAGGACATCACATCACTCCATGTCATATACCATCTCCACTTCTCGCAACTGGAATTCCCTACCACAAGAAATAAGGGGCTGCCGGACATTGGCATCTTTTAAAAGAAATCTAAATTTATATTTGCTCTAAACTCGACTTCATTATTATCCAGTAAGGTATATATATTAATTTGTGTTTCCCGTATAATGTATCATATTTATATTATTATTATTATTATTATTATTATTATTATTATTATTATATTATTATTGTTATTGAACCGAAAGTGCGTTTTTCGGCTCACTATTGTAGCTTCGTTCTCCTCCCTACACTGGAATATTTATGAACTATGCCAATATCCCGTTCTCCTTGTAGTTACCCCCCTCTTTACCCTTCCTGCCGCGCAATGTCTACGGCGCATCTTCCCTCTACCTCGGAACCTTCATATACGTGGTGCACAAGCAGAACATTATCATTCATCATTCAGTTTTCAAGCAGTCATCGTTTAGTTCTTTGAGCAGATTGAATCGGCATCCAGTCCGCGATGCGAATCACGCTCTAATGGACAAACTGTTCTGAAGCCGAGAAGCGGCGTGCTTTTGTTGGTCCGGCAGACCAGGGAAGAAGTGGTCCCTGATTCGGACGCAAGTATGAGTGTAGCGTGAGGTATGGTGTGTATTTTTCCATTGTAAGAATATTGTTATTTATTTGTTTATATTTTGTTGTGTTCTCTGAATGATCAAAGTCCTTTCTTTGTTTTTAATTCAGACAACTTGTTTATATTAAAGGTCATCTTTTATTTATCTGCTGCTTTATTGATCTGCACATAGTTGTTCTCAATCCTAGACGGAAATTCACTCAAGTAGGAAATCATTTCCAGCTCCCTTGCTATTATGCTGTTTAGCTTTCAGGAATGATAATTATTATCTTTTTCACTCACTCTATGTATTTGAGTATTATTAACTATTTATGTCTATCTATCTGAGAGAGAAAGATGAATCAATTGCTGCCTTCTATGGGCCCAAGGCAAGCAACTTCGTGATAGATAACCTTGTAGGAAAGCAGATCCACGTTAATAGAGATAGCAATAACAAAACCCGATCCCGGATAAATGGTAGTTATAGCGTGGTTCACTTGCCCACAAATGGTCGCAGAAGCGTGGTTTGGGTTTCGCAACCCCCACATTATTACCCTATAAAATGTTGTTTGTACATGACATTTACATTGCTACATTTATTGTATTTTTAACTGTTTATAATTAGTATAGTGCACATCTATATTTGTCAAATATTTATTTGTATTTGTGCTGGTTAAGTGGAAGAGAGGGCCTTATGGCCTGAACTCTGCCAGAATAAATACAGTATTATTATTATTATTATTATTTATTATTATTATTATTATAAGTCATATGACGCGTAAAATTAGCACCATGGATATAGACGGAGTCGGCGGAGTAATACCTTAAGCAAATTTGTTTACGATTGGGATATACATAATAAATTAAACCGATATCAAATGATGTGTGGCACCATAAGAAGAAACCTCCGAAAGACTCGAAGAGAAACTTAGCTCAGGTTTTATAAAATTATGGCTGTTCCTGTTCCTTTATATGGATCTGAATCTTGGGTACTTATAATAAAATATATCTCAAACATTCAAGCCACTGAAATGAAATTTTTAAGATCTGTAAAAGGATGTACACGCATGGATAGATTACACAATGAATCAATAAGAAATGAACTGGAGATATTTTCAATAGTTGATAAACTAGAAGAGTACAAATACCAATGGAAAGAACATTTAGACAGAATGGACAATACAAGATTACCCAAAAAGATCAACACTTACAAATCACATGGGGAAAGATCTTTGGGACGGCCAAGGAAACGATGGACTTGAGACCGGAACAGGTCACATTGACCTAATCCTGGAAAGGAAGAAGAAGAAGAAGAAGTTTGTTTACATTACAACTGGAACTTGGCTCGGAATTAGTGTAGACAACCTCTCCAATGGTGACTCTACCTTGTTCGCGGTGGAGGGTCTGCTTATACGACCCCGCGAGCTATCCGGCGCGGCGGTAGCCATGTTAACAGAAGGGTCACCCATGTCTGATTGATAAAAAGCGTTAAGTTAAACAAGTATAGATATTATATTTGAGTTGTATATTTTGACTCACCTCATATTTCTTGATTGTTATGTTTCGTCGCTAACAATGCAACATTCTTGATGCTTTACAACTATTGCCTTGGGGTTGTCCTTCCTACAAATTGATTTCTGCTTGCGTCCTCTGTTGGCTGACTGATGAACTTCTAAATGAAATTTTCAAATTTTTCATTTGGAAGTTCATCAGTCAGCCAACAGAGGACGCAGAAATCAATCTGCAGGAAAGACAACCGCAAGGCAACAGTTGTAAAGCATCGAGGATGTCGCATTGTTAGCGACGAAACTAGTCTGCATAAAAATCAAGAAATGGGAGATGAGTCAAAATATACAACTAAAATATAATTCAAATAAATCTCATAGTATTATTTCCTACATATATTTAAATATAGATATAATAGCAGAACGAATGACTATCTTTTACCATACAAGTACAACCGTCTTCTATGGCGAAATGTGCATTTGTGGTGCGCTTACGTCCGCGCGGCCATGAACCTAATAATAATAATAATAATAATAATAATAATAATAATAATAATAATAATAATAGCTTTATTTTACCTGGCAGAGTTAAGGCCTTAAGGCCTTGTCTACCACTCAACCAGGTTGAAAAAAATACAAAAGAAAAGTCTTAAATCTAAATTACAATATATATATATATATAAACGATTACAAGTTATGAATACAATACAATTAATATTTATAATGTATTTTGATTTACTCTAAATTTAACGAATTAAATATATAATATGTACAAGATATATAAAAAACGAGGAAAAGATTAATGACATAGTATAAAATTAAATAAATAGAGAAAAATTAATCATTAGACAACAGGTAACTGTATAAGCGTGACTTAAAGGTGCCAAGTGTGCGGCAACCCCTGATATCTTGAGGAAGGAGATTCCAGGAGCGGGCAGAGGCTACTGTGAAGGAAGTAGAATAGGAGGAAGTGCTATGAAGAGGAATTGTTAGCAGACTGCTATCTTGTGACCTAGTGTCAATATTGTGGTAGGAGGATAACTTCTCAAATCTGGACTTCAGGTAAGTAGGAATGTAAGAATTCAGAAGCTTGAAAAGTAGTGAAAGAGAGTGCAATTTAGGTCTGTCAGTAAGACGGAGCCAAGAGAGGTTACTAAAGTGTTCGGAAATATGGTAATAACGGCGGATATTGAAAATGAATCGAACGCAAGCATTATGAACACGCTGCAGTCTCTGCGACAAGGCATAGTTTAGATCATTATATATGTCACAATAATCGAAGTGTGGTAACACAAGATTCTGCACTAGGATTTGTTTTAACGAAACTGGGAGAAAATTCTTTAAACGTCTAAGATAATGTAAGATGGAGAAAGTCTTTTTACATATGTGTTTCACTTATGTTTGCCAGGTTAAATTTGCGTCTAGATGTAGTCCAAGATCTATTACTGAAGAAGAATAAGGGATAATTATATTATTTATAGTAATGTTTGGAAGTGTAGATATGTCAAAGGTTGTAAGCAGTCTTTGTTGCCCCATTAGAATTACTTGTGACTTGTTAGGATGTAGATTTAGACCGATACTTGAAGACCAGTTAAAGATGGATATGAGATCGTCATTCATTTTCATCAAGCTGTTATAGAGAGAATGAGGAGGTGAATGTAGGTAAATTTGGAGATCATCAGCATAGAGGTGATAACGGCAGTGCTTTAGTACAGTTGGCAAATCATTTATGTAGATTGAGAAAAGAAGAGGTCCGAGAACACTGCCCTGGGGGACTCCAGCCGGCACGTTACGCCAAGACGAAGATCTAGAGTTTAATGAAACGTATTGTTGACGACCATGCAGGTATGAGTCGAACCAGGATACAGCGCTGTCAGACAAATGTAGGTGATTGAGCTTTATCATAAGTAAGTCGTGGTCTACTGTGTCAAAAGCTTTGCTGAAGTCAAGTAAGGTTAAAGGAGTCAATTGACGTCTGTCCACGGCTTCACGAATATCTTCGGTAATTTTTAGCAAAGCTGTGGTTGTGCTATGACCAGATCTAAAGCCGGATTGGTAAGGATCACGGGTTCGATAGTGCCACTAAGATAATAAGGAGAAAAATAATTATATCTGAATAAACGCTCTCCCATTTCCCCTGTGTTTACAAGTTTTCAATGATGCCAGATCTACAACTTTGAATGTCTCTGATTGTTCCAGTGCGAAAGAATGGTTGTAGACATCAAAATTAACCACCTCACTGTCACTATCAATCCCATAGTTTCATGGCCGCGCGGACATAAGCTTTCCATACATCCCTATCCTCAGATAATGTTTTCCAATCATCTAATGTATAATCTACTTCCCTCATATCATAGTTAATGTTAATCTTCCACCTCATTATTTGTCTACCAACTGGGCGTTTTCCCTCTGGTTTCCCTACAAGAAGCTTCCATGCACCTCTTTCATTCTCCATTCGTGCCATTATGTCCTACCCATTGCAGCCTACGAAAAACTTAACTATTTATTATATCTGGCTTCCTACAAAGACCATATAGTTCAGTGTTAAGTAGTCTCCATTCAACTGTCCGTTCATTTCTATTTGGTCCAAAACGTAATCTCCTTTCCTCCCTTAAAGTAAGTGCTCATGTTTCGCATCCATATATTATAAATGGTAGAATAACTGTTTTATATATTTTCAGTTTAACATTTTTTTAAAGGAGTTGGGGTAAGAGTCCTTGTACTGCATAATAGCATGCATTTCCCGAATTGAGCCTATGTTTAATTTCTCTGTGCATCTCATTCCTATTTGTGATTATTGTTCCTAGGTTTTGAGTTGAGCCACTTCTTCAAATTTCCCTCATATAAGCTGGGTATAATATAAATTTATACTGGAATTAAGAAATATTTATGGATGGGCCTACAGTGTTGTTCGTATCACGAATCGAAAATAAACATGTAAGCTTATGAAAAGAAAACATTCTCTCTCTCTCTAAAAAAAAAATGAAATTCGATTCCCTTGTAGAAACAAAGCATAGATGAAAGAATAATAAATACAAGAAATCCTATAGCAAAATTATATATAGGAGTTATACTATGCTCCAAAATAATCGCTGTAATTGTTAATGGTATAACAGTGTGATCGGAATTCAAATACCTAGAAACAGTAACTAATAGCCTAGGTGCTCTAGAGATTATATTCCTTGCCTCTATCTGGAGGGTCGCGGGTTTACCCCGGTCGAGCTCGTTGGATATTTTAATGGAAGAAATCCATGGAAAATTCCTCCGGAAAGTCGGCCGCGATGGACTACAGTTCTGGTAGAGTGAATTCTAAGGCGCGTGTCAGGAGGTAACATCACCGGGTGGGGGAGGGAACTAATAGCCATGCAAAAAACATTTCCTTAATAATAATAATAATAATAATAATAATAATAATAATAATAATAATAATATTAATAGTAATAGTAATAGTAATAGTAATAATAATAATAATAATAGTAATAATAATAATAATAAATCATTAAGCATAGTGGTTAAGGCACTGCGCTACAAGCCGGAAGGTCGAGGGTTCTAGTCCCAGTGGGGTTAGGATTTTTAAACTGATCCAAACCTTCTGACTGCACCATGGCCCTGGGGTCGACTTAGCCTCTAACGGAAATGAGTACCAGACGCTTGTTCTGGGGGAAAAGGCGGCCGTCACCCAGGGCTGACAACCCAGCTGACACCAAGTGCCGATTGTATAGAAAAAGTGGGAGTCTTAACCACCCACTGTCCCAAGGGCCTCCTGAGGCCTGTAGTGGGATCACTTTACTTTATAAAAACAACACTATTCTACAATGAACAGTCTAAACATTTGAGAATACATAAGTATTCACTAACACAGAACTAGTAGATAAAAACATTAACGTGTAGTAACTATTATGTTTTCCAAAACGAGAGGGTACGCTTGCTGGCAGTAACCACCTCCAATTCGCCCTCCACCCCTTTAAACCGCACCACATAAACATAGACCCATCCACATGCTGCTAAAGCACCCAGAAACCATGAACTATAGTGGTTATGTCCCTCTTTTACCCCTCCGGGTCCCCGTGGGACCAGGGTTCAAACCCGGCCGGGGTCGATCGATTTTTTCAAGATGGAAAACTCTCCTACCATGAGCCATTGCGAGATGTGATGAAAAATACACAGCAAGAACTTTACCAGGTGCAGCAGAGCTCAACATGGAGAATAAATCTCTGCTCGCTAATGACACATTGGTAAAATAAAGAGTATCTATTGACAGCTTGTAAAAACACGCTTAAATGTCTGATTAGGTTAGGACCAATATACTTTTGTCCTTCCTTCTTCTTGTAAGCCCATGTTCCTCCTTTAACAGAGCGCATTAAGGCGCGACTCTCCCCCTACACGGAAGAACTTGGAACCATACTAATTGTAATTACACTTGTTTTCGTATAGATGTCATTTGAGTGCCTCCGCTGCTCCAGCGTTCCTGCCCTCCTACTAGACAACTAAGGAAACCAAGGTAGTACCTCAGTAACCGGTAATCCATTCTCGGTAAATTTTGCTTAGAGCAGGCTTTTTCATTCAGGCTTAACCCCTTAATTGGCAAAACCAAAATTTCTTCTGTTAGCTATTTGACACACGTGGCGGACCGCAGTTCTAAAACTGGAAATGTTGATAAAAACTGTTACTTATTAAGTATATTATATAATTATGCCACACATTCTAAGTGCTTTCTTTTTGTTCTCGTTCCCCTTTCTTTCTTCTGATTTCTTTAAAATTCTAAATTCCACTTGAACCCAACTGATGTATCCAAAAGGATACATTCCGAATTTAAGGGTTAAGGATCTTTTACGAGCCTGAAAATCTTCAGACTCGGGGAACCACGGCTTAAAGTCCCCCCCCTCCCGGAGACAAGGACTAGCCTCCTTGGACTTTTTCTCCATCCTAACAAGGTCCATCCGACCCCGGCCGGCGTTTGAAACCCTTGACCCTCGGGACCAGATGCAAGGACCATAACCACTAGTCCACCCGCGGCCGCATTTTTATTCTCATAAATAACAAAATTGAAGTTTTTTCCCCTCAATTACCTCTGGTCGTACACTTTTAGCCTTGTATTTTTATACTTTTTTCCGGTAAAATACCGATGTTAGCTTAAGAATACTCGACTACACAGTTTCATACCCATAATTCAGACAGCTCGCTAGGCGGCTAAAAGTACCAGAACGGTTCCCTCTCAACAGACGGTGTCGGCGCAATTATCTATCTTAAGTTTCTTTGCAGTAAACAACTGGAACTTAGCACGGAATCGCGGTCTTCTTAGCACGGCCGAACTAAACGCGATGCGAGGCGCTGATCAATTGAGGGCGGAGGAGTCAAAAGGCCTACAAACTTGCTAGAAATTTAACTTATAATAAATGCTTAGACGGACATCAAAGTTCATCTCCACTAATATTTTGGCGACACTACCCTCTGAACAAATATTATTTCTTCTGAAGCAGAAAATATAACAGACCAATAATGAGACAATATGCTGAAATTGTCAAAAGCCTTTTAGAGGGTTGAAATATTAAAAATCTCTTGCCTATATTAAACATCCAGAGAGATGCTTTTTTTAATAAGAGAGAGAAGTTTTGTTCCCACGAGGTATGTGGGGGGCCAACTGTTAAACCAAAATCAAACCTCCATACACATATCTAGCTAGCCCAACAGGTTTCAATCAAATATTTAAACTGTTCTAGCTTCACTTGTTCAATGGAAAAGTGGCATTACAATCATTATTATTCAATTCCCTACTTCTCACTTTTGTGGCTTTTTAAAATGATGTTGCATACGGGCGACTTTAATCATGTTACAACCAAATTAAAACTCATACGGGCGAATTTAATAACGGTTCAATAAAGTTAAAAGTGACGAGTAAAACAATGTTTGTGGTTCAGTGCTGAATTCACTCATCTGATATTCTGATGGTCTACTTTCATTATTCATATTAAACTATAAGGCTAGACATAGACAAAGAATCTGGAAATGCATGCTACTATGCATTACAGGGACTCTTGTCGCCCCAACTTCTCTCAAAAAACGTTAAACTGAAAATATCTATGTACCTATAGTGTTCTGCCCAAGGATTGGTCTTTCACTGCAATCATAGCATTTTCATTCAATGCTTTGCAGCTTTACTAGGAAATTATAGGTGTAGCAGCTTCGCGTTGCTGTCCACACCAGTGAAAGATGATGATAATGGCCGGATGATTTTCGGGAACCGATGGGCCTTAAGCTTCCAGAAATTTGCCTTACAGGTGAGGAAAAACCGCGAAAAAAAATCACCCAGGAGACTGTCCCTACCGGTAAATTGAACCCGGTCCACTGCATGACAAGGCAGCACGCTACCTCGAGACCACAGCGGTGAAACATTCAAAATATATAAAACTATTGTTCTCCTAGTTACATTATATGCATGCGAAAACATTGACTTTTACTTGAAAGGAGAAGAAAATATTACGAGTATTTGAGAGTGAAATTTTTAGGAAACTTTTTGCACCAAAGAGAGATGAACAGACAGGCGAATGGAGAAGACTAAATAACAGGGAGGTACATGATATTTATGGAAAACAAGATGTAAGGCTAATAAAGGAAGTTAAGTCTCATAGACTGCGATGAGCACGAGTAGGAAATGATAGAGAGGCATGTAAGTTTCTTGTAGGAAAACCAGAGGGAAAGCGCCCAGTAGGTAGACCAGGAATGAGGTGAGAGAATAACATTATCCATAATTTGAAGGAAGTAGATTATACAGGGATGAATGGAGAACTTAGCTCTACGGGTTTGACTGATCTAGTGAGTTGGTTTAGTTGTATATACATATATATCTAACATAGGGCTTGAAGTAATCTAAGTGCATATATTTTAAGTATGTATCCCTTGCGTGGAAAAAAAAAAAAAAAAAAATCCAACATTTTGGTGTCAAATCAACACATTTCTTTAAAAACAATATTTCTCCATAAAGTATAAATGCCGCCTACCTGGATAAATTTTGTCATCCAGGTCACATATGTACTCCGATAATTAAAGGCGAAAAAACAAATATTTTGTTCCTTTGCAGTGTTGCAATAAAATTGACAGTTTTCATGCAAATTTAAGGGAAAACTTCTGTCGGTTTGGTATAAAAAAGATAGATATTCCAATATCGCGAACTGCAGATAAGAGGTGGTTTTGAAATTGCAGTTCCCAAATCAGCTATTTATGACTCGTCGCAAGAATCACGCGAATATTACATACGCTGTTGAAATTATCAGAAAGTTCGATCCTAATTATTTCATTTACCGTGGGATTAGTTACAAAATGAAAGAGATAACATAAGTTTTTTTATTTGCAATTTAACATCTCCTTGAATTAATGCACTTACATCACTTCCATCCTATATATATATATATATATATAAACAAGAAATGGTTTGATGAGGAATGTGCCGACATTGTAAAGAAAAGAAAGCTAGCAAAAATGAAATGGTTACACGAGCCAAATGAGGTAAATTTAGAGCAATTGGGTAGTGTTAGAAGGGAAACCACCAAGTTACTAAAGAGTAAAAAGAGGGAATATTTGAGAGAGAAGATTAATGATCTTGAAATGAATGCAAAAAATAGTAACATTAGAGAATTATATCAGGGAATTAGGATAGAGAAGAAGGGGTTTCAGGCTAGAACAAACATAATTCGGAATGAAAATGGGGATATGATTGCAGATTCTAGGAGTATATTAAATAGATGGAAAGGTTACTTAATCAGCTATTAAATGTACATACAGAACAGGACATTGAGGAGGATAAGTTACAGACAGCAGAAATGCTAGTCGCAGAGCCAAGTGCATTAGAGGTTGAAATGGCGATTGAAAATTGAAGATGTATAAAGCATCAGGTTCAGATGAGATCCCAGCAGAACTGATAAAATCAGGGGGAGAAAAATTGATGGACAAGATACGCTGGTTGCTTAGTATGATTTGGGAAAAAGAAGCTCTTCCAGATGAATGGAAGGAATCAATTATCTTACCAATTTATAAGAAAGGAGATAAAACTGATTGCAACAACTACAGGGCATCTCATTACTTTCAACTTCGTACAAAATTCTAACAAATTATATTAGTAAGCAGACTTACTCCCTATATTGATGACATTCTAGGAGATCATCAATGTGCATTTAGAAGAAACAGGTCTACAACAGATCAGATTTTCAGTATAAGACAGATTTTAGAGAAGAAATGGGAATATAATGGTACTGTACATCAACTATATGTAGACTTCAAAAAGCATATGATTCAATTAAGAGGGAGAAGTTATATAGTATCCTCCTGGAGTTCGGAATTCCTAAAAGTTGGTTAGACTTATACGAATGTGTCTAAATGGCTCAAAGAGTAGGGTGCGTGTAGGCAAACAGTTTTCAGACACTTTTGAAATCCAGAATGGGTTGAAGCAAGGAGATGCACTATCTCCTCTACTATTTAATTTTGTACTAGAGCATGCCATTAAATCTTTAGAGAATGAGGAAGGCTTACAACTCAATGGTATTAATAAGCTGTTAGTTTATGCTGATGATGTAGTACTACTGGCCGATAGCGAGGAGATACTAAAGGCCAACACGCACACACTATTGAGTAACACTAAGAAATTAGGACTGGAAGTAAATATCAGTAAAACTAAATATATGGTCACACGTAGAAATTCAGTATATAATGGAAATGGACAGCTAATGACAAATGAGGGAAATTTTGAGGAAGTGGCTGAATTCAAATACCTAGGAACAATAATCACAAATAGGAATGAGATGCACAAAGAAATTAAACATAGGCTCAATTCTGGAAATGCTTGCTATTATGCATTGCAGAGACTTTTGATGTCCCAACTCCTTTCAAAAAACGTAAAGCTGAAAATATATAAAACTATTATTCTACCAGTTATATTATATGGGTGCGAAACATGGACTCTTACTTTAAGGGAGGAAAGGAGATTACGAGTATTTGAGAATAAAGTTCTTAGGAAAATTTTTGGACCAAAGAGAGATGAACAGACAGATGAATGGAGAAGACTACATAACAATGAACTACATGGTCTTTATAGGAAGCCAGATATATAAAGAACAGTTAAGTCTCGTAGACTGCGATGGGCAGGACATGTTGCACGTATGGGGAATGAAAGACGTGCATGGAAGCTTCTTGTAGGAAAGCCAGAGGGAAAGCGCCCAGTTGGTAGACCAAGAATGAGGTGGGAGAACAACATTAACTATGATTTGAGGGAAGTAGATTATACAGGGAATGATTGGAAAGCATTAGCTCAGGATAGGGATGTATGGAGAGCTTATGTCCGCGCGGCCATGAACCTTCGGGTTCGATAGTGCCAGTGAGTAAGTAAGTAAGTAAGTATATATATATCCATCTGTCCATAGTAATTCTGCCCGAGGACAGGTTTTTCACTGTAATCGTAGCATTTTCATGCTATGCTTTGTAGCTTTACTAGGGAATTGTAGGTGTGGTAGCTTCCCGTTGCTTTACACACCGGCATATATATATATATATAATATGCTCTATAAAGTCAGACTATAATATAGATATGTACTTACTTACTTACTCACTGGCACTATCGAACCCGTAGGTTCATGGCCGCACGGACATAAGCTCTCCATACATCCCTATCCCGAGCCAATGCTTTCCAATCATTCCCTGTATAATCCACCTCCCCCAAATCATAGTTAATGTTATTCTCCCACCTCATTCTTGGTCTACCAACTGGGCGTTTTCCCTCTGGCTTTCCTACAAGAAGCCTCCATGCAAGTCTTTCACTCCCCATACGTGCAACATGTCCTGCCCATCGCAGTCTACGAGACTTAACTGTTCTTATTATATCTGGCTTCCCATAAAGACCATGTAGTTCATTGTTATGTAGTCTTCTCCATTCACCTGTCTGTTCATCTCTCTTTGGTCCAAAAATTTTCCTAAGTACCTTATTCTCAAATACTCGCAATCTCCTTCCCTCTCTTAAAGTAAGAGTCCATGTTTCGCAACCATATAATATAACTGGCAGAATAATAGTTTTATATATTTTCAGTTTAACGTTTTTTGAAAGGAGTTGGGACATCAAGGGTCTCTGCAATGTATAATAGCATGCATTTCCAGAATTGAGCCTATGTTTAATTTCTTTGTGCATCTCATTCCATAATATAGATATGTATATTTACTAAATAAAGCTATCAACGTTTCATATGGTTTTAACTAACTTTCATTATATAAATTTAAATGTAACAACTGTGAACATTTTTCACATAGATAGAATATCCAGAAGCTTTAAAATAAGATTTAACGAACATTTCTCAGACCTCATTAAAATAGAAGAAAAGTCAAGTTTGGCTGAACACATTTCAGAAACCGGCCATCGATTTAACAACATCGATTATACAATGTCAATAATCCACAAAGGGAACAGCAGACACAAAATCAATATTCTCGAAGAAATTGAAATTATCAAAGAAGCAAAAAACACGAACATGATTAACAAGAACACGCCCAAAGATCAAAACCCTCTATATGAAATATGCAAATTATTCACTACTATGAGAAAGTACGCTCTTTGAAAGGCCTAGATTTTAAACGTGTGATGACGTTATACAATAGAAGTTAATATAGTTGAAGACGACTGTTTTATCAGGTACGGATTTAAAAAAAATCAAATATTTATTTTATTTAACATTAGTATCAGCTGTTTTAATACATTATGTCTTCTTCGCCTGAAAATCATACAAAACTGTGATAGTTTATTTAGTAAATAAACATGGGTTGTCATCAAGTAAACATCAAATCAATTGATTACTTAAATATATGTAGTCAAATTGAGAATATTGCAGTGGGAAGGTCTTCTGTAAAAGTTGAAAGAAAAACGCAAACCTTTAAAATCATTAAGAGGAAAAATGTATAGGAATAGGCCTGCCGGTAAACCGAGAAAGAGATGGTTGGATAAGTTTAGAGAAGATGGGAGAAGTATACTAGATAGAAGGAATTTGGAGAGAGAAGCTACATGTAGAGAACAGTGGAGGGAACGTGCAACAAAATCAGGGTACGTTTTGAGCTGTAACGCTACAGAAGAAGTAGTTCCGAAGCTGGTATCTATATTTTGGTTATTATAGCGAAAATTACTACATAATGCAGATGATTATTTTGGAAATTCCCTCCAAAGATAAAGTAATCCACTGGACCCTTAGGAGGCCTTTGAGGTAGAAAGAAGTTAAAGATCCAACATTTTAGACAATTTTCACTGGATGTCAGCCGGGTTGTCAGCTCTGCCGCCTTTAACCCCAAAAGATACACGTGGTACTCATTTCCGTTAGAGTCTGCTTGACCGCAGAACCATAGTGATGAGACAAGATTTAGGCCAGTTTTAAAAATCCTGTCTATGAAGACTGGTAGAAGCAACGGGACAAGTCACTGCATCTAAATGAGACTACGTACTTTGAGACGGACCATCAACTTTTTGAGAATGAGTAAAGGTATCTTGCCAAATATATATATATATATATATATATTGAACATCTTTCGTATACATGTTGGATTATAAATACAGGGTGTCTCTAAAGTAACTATCCATTTCCATAAACACTATTGTTTTTCTTTTCCTTGAACACACTGTTAGCTTAGTGCAACATATTTAGCACGGAGGAACGGGTTGCCATTGCTTGTGCACGGGTACGCGGATTGCCATATGAAGACACCAGAGCTGGATTTCCCCATAATTCCGTAAACCAGCCCCAACAAAGGCACACATTCTTCTCCATGTAAACAAATTTAAGCGTGCCGGCAGTATGTATGATGAGGCACATCATGAATGACCACACGTATCAGCAGAAACAGCGCAGCAGGTTCAAATTGTCAACTTGACGCCTCAGTAGGTAGTCGAATGCCCCTCGCTACACAATGTGGAGAAAGTTATGTTTCACTCTACGAAAAGTCCTTATCACGTCTGCTTGACTAACGGAATCGCATCACAGAAGCAAACATGCTTTTTTACGGTTTAAATGTTAAAGTTTACATTTCATTTCACAGCTGAAAGATGGAGTACGTGTTTTCACCTAGATGACAGCCATGTAGAAAAACGGCAGAATATGTGTAAAATTTCACAATAACATTGGTATTTTTCAATCATTGGCTTCATTCATTGAAGTGCATAGTGATTTTAGAGACATCCTGTATTTTTATTTATAATATTAGTATGGAGGGGCACGCCGTAGCGTAGTGGTTAAGGCACTGAGCTACAAGCCGAAGGGTCGATGGTTCAAGTCCCGTTGGGGTCAGGATTTTTAAACTGACCCAAACCCTCTGGCGGCACTATTGCCCTGGGGTCGACTCAGCCTCTAACATAAATGAGTACCAGACGCTTGTTCTGGGGGTAAAGACGGGCGTCACGCAGGGCTGACAACCCGGCTGACACAAAGTGCTGATTGTCTAGAAAAAGTGGGAGCCTTAACCTCCTACTACCCCAAGGGCCTCCGGGCCTGTTGTGGGATCACTTTACTTTACTTAATATTAGTATGGATCCTAGACTATCACTTTTTTAAAGTCGTCTAGCCTCCCCTGATAATAATCGGCCTCTCCCTCGCTCGCTGCACTTTGAAAATCCCTAGTCTATGCCATCATATCTTGAATTAGAGCTATGGGAGGGGCGCAGTTTCAAGTACAAATACGATAAATTATCTTAAGGGATAAATGTTGCAAGTTGCTATCGACGACGCTGTAAGGCTGCTGATGTCAAAAAGTAGCCAAAAAACAAAAGTTAGTTGCAATTGGCGGCTCCGTGGCACAAGCGATTAGATGCTTGCCTATCACTGCTGGGATCCCGAGATCGAGTCCCGATCACTCCACGTGGGTTTCGTGGCAGCGAAACGGAGCTTGGACAGGTTTTTCTCGGGGTTTCTCCCGTTTTCTCCTAACACAATTTCATTCCATCATTTTTCTCCATACTCATCTCATCCATTTCGTTTCATTTCGTTCATGTGCCACCGTGATGGTGCGTCACCTTTGTCATTCACAGACCTCTATATAGGGGCTTCATCTCATCTCATCCCTCGATCCTACCCTGAGTTGGACACGAGTTGAGGATATTGATTTATTTTTATTTATTTATTTTGCTGATGATGGAAGCCGGTTTCCGGAAGGCCTACAGTTCTTATTTTTTTTTTAGTTTTCTAACCCAGTTGAGGACGACGGTACCTGCCAGGTATACATTTTAACATTTTACTTTAAAAGATTTGGGCATACGTATGACCTGTATCTACCTAGCCTCACGGAGAATGAAGGTAGCTATGATAGGCAGTGATTTCAAGTTTTAAGAAAATCAGCTAAAACAACTAGGGGACTCGACCTGCTGACCACTATACTTATTGGATGATAATCCACTTCTGTGATTATTACATGTGGATACGAGACTAATGGCCGGCTGGTAGGCTAAGAGTCTTCTAAACCTATCACGCTACCAAGTTAATTGAAATGCGTGCGCAGTTTTGAATTTTGTATAATGTTTGTATGATGCATCAATCAACTATCAATTAATTACCAAGAGCTGGAATGTGGCGCACTGCTACATCACTTAAACTTCGTTACTATGTTTACGGCTGATTACATTTCCATTCTCTTTATTATAAACTCTCTCCAATATATCGATACCACCTCGCCATTTAGCAGCCAACTCTTCACTCTCCGTTAACTGAATAAACTGATAGTTCAATTTAGTTAGACACAGTTTTTATCTCATTTCTATATTGGAAAATCCTGTAACGTGAATTTATTATACATCGATATCATAGTCAAACTTGTAAGACTTCCCACCAGTACCTACACCGTATCCGCAGCTAGACTCGGAGCTCCCTATCACAAGAGATTAGGGGCTATTGGATATTTAAAAATAAATTCATACAATTTGTGGGAAATAAACAATTACAGTGGTTTGGACACATGAAGAAGATGAATGAAGATAGATTGTCAGTTAGGATTTCGGAGTGGATTCCAAATCGGAGGAAAAGGAGAGACCTCAGAATACATGGATAGAGGGCATTTTGAGTTTGATAAAGGACAAGGGACTGCAAGATGGTGACTGAAGGATAGAGATGAATGGAGGAAGAGAATCAAAACTTAATACTAGGCACAGGAAGATGTTCAATACATGAAAAAACCTGTTAAATAATAAAATAAATTTAAATCAATTTTTTTAATTGTCTCTCAGTAGATTAATGAATGTAGTCCGATTTTTATTTCTGATCATCGTAATCTACATCAATAAAACTAAATAGGCCATATATAGTTACACATAAATACATATATAATGAAAGTGGACAGTTAATGACTAATGAGGGAAATTTTGAAAAAGTGTACCCTAGAAACATTAATTGCAGACAAGGATGAGTCGCAGAAATAAATTGAACATAGGTTATATTCTGGAAACGCATGCAAACTAAAAATATAAACTGTTATTTTTCCAGTGTTATGTGGATGCGAACATAGATTTGCTTTGGGGAAGGAGAAAACATTACAAATATATGAGAATAAAGTTCTTATTACGAAAATTTTTGGAACAAAAAGAAACGAACAGACAGGTATATGGAGAATACTACATAACAGTGAGCTACATTATCATTCTGGGAAAACAGATGTAATATGAACAGTTATTTCTCTCATACTGCGAAAGACATTACATGTGGCACGCAAGGGGAATGATGAAATTACATGAAAACTTGTAGGGAAAGCGTCCAGTAGATAGGCTAAGAATAAGATGGGAGAATAACATTAAACATGATTTTAGGGAGGTAAAGTATATAGGGGATGAATGGAAAACATTAGCCGAGGATAGGGATGTATGGAGAGCCTATGTCCGACGGCCATGAACCTCCGGGTTCGATAGTCTCACTGTGTTTGTTAGTTATTTATCATTTACATTGTTTAGGCGTCAAAATGTTAACCTACATCTCGTTACACCAATTCAAAATTACTGAAACAAATTAATTTCATGTCTCTTTACTGACTTTTAACAACTTCAGTCAACTCATTCCTAAAAACTAACTTTAACATTTGTAACGTAAACTATTTTCCTGCGTGATATTGCGTTTTGTAATACTTAGAGCAATGGCGACCATGGTTGAAAGTTCAACTTCCTACATTTCGGGGTTGCCAACCTAAATAACTATACTGTAATAAAATAACTATACTGTAATATTACATGTTACAAACACCCGTGTGGGAAGATAAACCAGTGCCCTCTATGTTTACTACGTACAATGTATATACAAAAAATATCCAAAATATAGTGTTAATATATACTATATGAAACAAACCACTGCATTTTAAATTAACTGAACTTTATTTGAAACAGTATAAAACAAATACGTACTTGCCGCCATTTTATGACTAGATTATTATCACGACATCCTGTAATTTCAACTAATAAACATTCCCCACACTGTTAACGTTAGTCAATTGATTATAATGAACGCAAATATTTCCAATAAGAATGATATTATTTTACTATTATTTATTATTTTGAAAACACCATCGCGCAAAAAATAATGTACAACGCACGTTTGTGAAGTGTTTTACAGAATCTCGGAAATTAAAAACCTCACTATCGCTCGGTTTTTAAACATTTTCCTCGATTCTGTAAAAACCACTTCCCAACCTCGCATCATAATATACGCTAGATCATCGCAATTATAACGAAAAGGAGTTAGTCCCAACATTTTTCAACCTCACTGTATATACTTATAAAACAGTTAATAAAAATATGCAGTAAATACGGCATGTCTACTGTAAACTTTTATATTATGGTGACAAAAATTAATCTGTATCGTAAAGGATTTTAATTCACATGTCTGAAAGGAATCAAAGAGGACATTAACTGTAACTTGGATTAGAAACAATAGCCGTTAGGTCAGTGGTAATCGTTACAGAGGAAACAGACAATAAACAGGAAAAAAAGCTGGCAGTAAACATACATTACGGTAGATAGGATGACATTTTGAAAATGGCCCCTGAGGGACACATCAGTGAACAAGTGTCCGCGGGTTATATACATGAATACATAGCTCCTGGGTACACTAACACAGGCAGGATTTTCAATAACTATTACAATCCTGTAACTATGAATTTATGAACCTAACATTTTTTTAAATCTGCAGAAATGCAGTGATGAAACTATACGGATTTTCAGTTATCATAATTAATGCCACGAGTGATTTCCAAATTATTGATAAATTCACGACTCACGAGGCGACGAGTGAATTTATCTCTAGACTATTTAACTCATGTCGCAAATGGTAATCAATGACTAATCACGTTTCAATGAATTCTGTTTTACACCAATGACAGTCGTGTTTCACCTCGCTCTTTATCGATTTCTCTTAAGCAGCTCCTGCTTTTGTGATAAAGAAAGCTGCTCCTTTTTTTATTCTGAACAGGTTAGACCATTATTTTTCTCCAACAAATACATTGACTATAGCAAATAATGAATAGATTCAGTGATTTTACTGAGTTGTTTATTCAAAATATAAATTATTAACCTATAATGTTGATTATAATAGTTTGATGTGTTTCATTATTTCTCCACTAGAGTGCATTCTTACAATATTACGATCCTATTTGGCAATAAATAATATGATCGAGTTGCAGTGAATATACATAACCTCACATTTCTATTTTCTTTTCAAACGTCGCCGTTTACATTAACTATATAAATATTTTAAAACACCGGTAACTATATTCAAATAATTATTTTTTTAGTAAAGAGCTTAATTTTATTCGTTAAATAGTCCTAACAAATGCCACACTTGATTTCTAAATTCTCTAGATAAATTCACTCCTCATTTCGTGAGTCGTGAATTAATTTGGAAATCATTCGTGGCATTACTTATGAGAACTTGAAAATCAAGAATAAAATTAAGCCGTTTACTCGCAAATCATTATTTAAATATAATTCGTTTAAAATATGTATATATTTAATATAAACAGCGATGTTTGAAAACAAATAAGAAACATTATGTTTCAACCAGATCATATTATTTATTGCCAAAGGATCGAGATATTGTAAGAATGCACCCTAGTGGAGAAAAAATGAAACACATCAAACTGTATATTAATTAATTTCTGATATCCTATGATGTAAATATGACAATTATATTTTTTGGAACGTTATTACCTGGGAAAAATTAATTTAAGAAAGTGCAAACAGTGGTTTCTTTTTTTTTTGTGGTATAATCAATTTCTACAATTTTTTTCGTATTATCTCCCGCAACCGCGATAATGTTACATTCGTGGACTATATATATATAATCTGGTAGCTACATGTGGCTACTGCAAAATAATGCTATGACGTACAGTATTCAAAATGTTAAAAAGGAGGAGCTTGATTTTACAGTGATAAAATTAAACTGATAAAATCGAGGTAAAAAACGACTACGATTGGTTGTAAATCAATAATCATTGAAATGTGATTGGTCATTGACTCCCATTTGGGGCATGAGTTAAATAGTCATTATAACTGATCTAATTATGTGGTTACGAGTACAACATTTAAATATAAAAAAGTAATAAAAATATAGTGTGGATTTTAAATATAAATTTATACCTGCATTACGACTAAAAATAATGGTAAAGTGATCCAACTATAGGCCTTAGAGGGCCTTAGGGTAATAAGAGGTTAATGCTCCCGCATTTCTAGATAATCGGCACTTGATATCAGTCGGGTTGTCATCCTGCGTGACGGCCGCCTTTACCCCCAGAACAAGTATCTGGTATTAATTTCCTTTAGAGGATGATTCGACTCGAGGACAATGCCATCGCCAGGAGGTTCGGATTAATTTAAAAATCCTGACCCCACCGAAACTTGAAACCTCGATCTTCCGGATTGTACCAAGGTCTATATACTGTATTTATGAGCCTATTCCTGTTCCACTATTAATGAAAAGATGTATGTAATAATAATAATAATAATAATAATAATGATACTAATAATTAACAATAATGATAATGATAATCTTAGGAAAATTTTTGGACCAAAGAGAGATGAACAAACAGGTGAATGGAGAAGACTACATAACAATGAACTACATGGTCTTTATAGGAAGCCAGATATAATAAGAACAGTTAAGTCCCGTAGACTGCGATGGGCAGGACATGTTGCGCGTATGGGGAATGAAAGACGTGCATGGAAACTTCTTGTAGGAAAGCCAGAAGGAAAACGCCCAGTTGGTAGACCAAGAATGAGGTGGGAGAACAACATTAACTATGATTTGAGGGAAGTAGATTATACAGGGAATGATTGGAAAGCATTAGCTCAGGATAGGGATGTTTGGAGAGCTTATGTCTGTGCGGCCATGAACCTACGGGTTCGATAGTGCCAGTGAGTGAGTAAGTAAGTAATGATAATGATAATGATAATGATAATAATAATAATAATAATAATAATAATAATAATAATAATAATGCCAATAATAGTTATATTTAAACTAGCGGCGTTGAGCCCACAGGCCCTTATTTTATTTAACCAATGATATATGATTATCCTACAAATAATGTATTTATATGTTATGTTCTCTCGGAAGAGGCCCTGAAATTGGGCTGATCACTCATTCGAAAAGACCCTACATGTCCTTATGTGGTCAAAAAGTATGTGTATGATATTTAGTTTAAAATCCCTCTCCCGACAGGTCGTGCCACTGTAAGGCTCTGATGCGTGTGGGACGAACAACTTATCTATCAAATGAAAGATTAAAATAAGTTAATGGTATGTAATGAAATAATGTATTTACACACTATAGTGAACTCATAATACATAATTAAAATAACTAACATAAGGTAATGCGATACAGTACAGGCTTTAGGAGGCCCTTGTGGAAGTAGGAGATTAAGGTTTCTACTATCAGTAGCACGCACCTTTCTGCTGAAGATGGAAGCCGGTCTCTGAAAGGTCTACAATACAAAAAATAATCTATTTGAGGACGACGGCACCTGCCAAGGTATTTTTTATTTTAATATTTTATTTTATAAATATAGACCGACCATTAAATATATGATGAACAACAATTTTGAGACGAAACAAACCAGAATATCTAATACTTTATGAAGATGTGGGCGATGATGGTGAAATTTATTTAATTTAATCCAAGTTTAATCAAATACCCTAAAACTAAAACTTTATTTTAAAAGTTCACAATATACAGTAAAATCTCCTCATTCCCTGTTCCCTTATTCGCGTTTTCATTATTCGCGGGTTAAAAAATTACGACACAGTTCCTGTATTCGCGGCTGAGCATTTATTTATTCGCGGATCCAATCGGTACAGTATATTAGAAGGATTAGTATCCTTTATTAACACATCAGCAACTTTTTTTTACTGCAGGCACGTGCCAAGGCGGCTTTACAATGAGCAATTCAAACTAAATGGACAAATTAATATCAAAGTAAAACAAACCTTATTGACACTAAACCTAAAGTTCGTTGTTAAAAGCCACCGCCGCCGTAATTCACGTGCCGCTATATCTGTTGATAAATATCGCCCTCGCCACGATCGGTGTTTTATTGTTTGAACTCGTAATTCGTTGCAATAATTTGATTGAATAACACGTGTCTCTTCCACTTTGTTGCCAATTTATAATATCGAGTAAAAGGAAAGAAAATTAGTTCCGAAGCGGAAAAAAAATAGTGTTGCCACCTAAAGTAAAAATATAAATGTTTTACAATATACGTGTTGGCGAGTCGTTTGCATCTATATCACGCTGTTTCAATGTTAATGAATCAACTGTACAATTCATCAAGAAATCCGAAGACAAAAATGAATTCTATCGCTGAATTCACAGCTGAATACCAATCTGAATTGAGAGACCTTATAAACGCGTCAAAACAGGAAACAATTGGTAAGTTTTTTTCTGTCCTTGCCTAAGCCTGACAGTAGTAATTAATATAAATTGTTCAAAATCTCTCATTAATTAATTTTATTTTCATAATTTGTATTTAATTTTGGAACCTTGGAAAGTATCCCCTATATACCCGTACAAATTACCATTCCATATTTGCGGAACATATCTCCCGCGAATAAGGAGCTTTTACTGTACTGCAACAGCAATGAATCTCTTCACAGTTTCAGTGTGCCTAACATAACTTTAATTTTGGGAATACTTCGTCCTTGAGGGTGTTATTACTAGAGACCGGATGATAGGGAAAATGCCTACAGTTATTTATTATAGATAATGTAAAAGTGACTCATGTAAGTTCATACCGCCAACACTAGAGTTGTTTTCCATGAAGTTATTTTTGCCTAAAAATGCCTATTTCAGCTTACAATGCATATAAATGCTTATTTGCCATTTTTTCTCGAAATTAACTTAGTATTTCAATGAAATTAATTGAAATGGACAAACATCATGACACATATCATTGCATAGAAACCTTTAATTGACTGGCAATATTATTTTTGATGTTAACACTGAGTTCAGTCTATAGTCCTCGTTCACAGACAGGTGCTTCAAATACAAAGTTGTGCGACCACCTTTAGAATAGTTGTTTCACGATGCCTAAAGAACGGACAAGAGTAAAACAGTAAAAGACAAACTGACCAATTTCGTGAAAAATTTTGGTGCGGAAACATTCTCAAGTGACAATGTTTTGCAAAGTGTGTAAAATTTCAGTGAATTGCGCAAAGAAGTGCCATGTTTCGATGCACGTACACACTGCAAAACATAAGTATGCTCTTTGTAAAAAGGCAAAACAAGTTCCAAAATCATCTCTGATATCTTCGTACGCTATTGATAGCATATGTTTATAATCTTTACGAAAGGCTGTAAAATTGTATGTTTTAGTCCATTTTTGTAAGAGCCTATTTTGATTTTTAGTGCTTATATTAATGATTTTTAGTGCCTTTTTGCCTGCCTATTTTGAACTTTTTAAGTGCCTTAACATCCGGACTATAGTTATTACATTTTTGTTTTTGGGAAACATCCAGGAACATGGAAGTAATTGCATGGTTAGTGTACACAGTGCATAAGCTGTATCCGTTAAAAGCCTTTAAAAATAGAAGCGTCGAAAGAAGGTGAGAGAAATTTGATCCCGAGTAACGTAAACACATCGCTTCAACCATTCAATGTGCTGAAAGGTTGGAAGGATTAAGTAGGACTTCTTGCAGATACTTTCCTTAATCACAGAATGTTTCACGCCCATCCCTCTGTTCTTAATGGGTTTTCCATGTATACTTCATAACACCACCCACTTCAAATAGAAATAATAGCAATTTCATATAACCACCATATTCACATAGAGAGATAGAGAGGCTTACATATAGTTTTTTTTTGTAATTCTTCATGGGGACAGATATAAAATGTCAAATGTGAATAAGAAAGAAAAAGGGATGAAGGTCAGAAAATGTGTTACGACTCTTTATATATATATATATATATATATATATATATATATAAATAATCAATTGAGTTGGTGTTTACTTGATGAAAATCCATATCTATTAATTAAATAAAAATAAAACTTAGTTTTATTCGATTTTCATATTTATTAAGATATATATAATATTCCAATTTAATCATGGTTTCGATCCAAATTTTGAAATGTTACATGTTTGTGATAAGGGTGAGAAGTTCGACCTTGTGGAGGCTGTAGAAATTAATAAATTGGAATGCAGTAATAAACTGTTAAATTCTGAACTTGATTTGAATGAATCCCCTTTGTTAAATTTAAATAAATATTGTTGTAATGTTGCTTAGATCAGTTGATATGTACTATAATAACACAATTCATAATTTGTTAACATGTCTGAAGAAGGTACAGTGCACCGAAACAGCTGTCACTGAATTATATTGAACCGAAAGTGCGATTTTCGGTTCGTAACATCAGTGCCGTTATCCTCCTTGAACTGAAAGATTCGTGAACTATGCCAATATCCCTTCTCTATGCATCTACCCCCACTCTCCTTTTTACCTCTCCTATTGCGCTGTTGGTACTGCGCATCTCCCCTTCTACCGCGGAACGCTCAAATACGATACGCACATTCAGAACATTATCATTCGATCGGAACATTTGGTTGGAACTACGTCGTCTGGAGCACGCGAGGGGCGTGTTTTAAGTTTTTTTGGTCCGGAGGACCAGGGAAAGCCACCCTGGCTTGGACTGAAAGTATGTGTGAATTTGTTTGAGTGAGTTATGATATTTTTTATGTTAATAATTATTAATTTGTTTTCTTTTAAATTCAAGAATGATCAATACTGTTATTTGATTATATTTTTTCTAATACTTCAGACGTACTATTTATATTAAACACATTTTTTTTTATATATATCATGTTTAATGTTCAAATTATTTATGTGTATACTGCTGTTGGTCATATTCCCGTACACAAGCTTACTTATTTAGGAGATCATACAAACTTCCTTTTTTCCGTCTAGCTTTCATGGTTAATAATAATAACGATACACCCAGTTTAGCTAAGTATCATAGATTACTCAAGTGTTTTAGGATCAATTGTTGATTGATGTTTAAGTGTTTGGAAAAGAAAGATGAATCAATCTTTGCTTCTTATGGGCCCGGGCAAATGCTTTTGAATAATAACCCTGATTGTCATGAACTCAAAGCTAATATATACAATGGAAACAAAAGACGATACACGGCGGCGCAATAAATGGTTTACTATCGCGAGTCTAATATAATAATGGTAATAAACGGCACTAATGGTAGTAGAACGCGGGTAAAAAAAAATATATAAGGCGCCACAATATCTTAATAAATATGAAAATCGAATGAAACTAAGTTTTATTTTTATTTAATTAATATGTGTATATATATATATGCTCTTGAGTATTTTTGATGGCTGCATAGAACATTTTGGCTCTTCATTTGTACAGTTAATAGCTTCCTTCTTAATCTTATTATCTAAATTGGGATATTTAATCTTCGCAGATAAGTTTTCACACAATGAACACACGTCAAGTTGAGGCCGCCCAAAGGAATATTCAAACTTTTGATTAAAATGGTTAGATAATATTTATAAGAAACATGTACTTTATATATATATATATATATATATATATATATATATATATATATCCACCGCTGTGGTCTCGAGGTAGCGTGCTGCCTTGTCACGCAACGGACCCGTGTTCGGGTGAGTTTTTTATCGGGGGTTTTCCTCACCTGTAAGACAAATGTCAGGAAAACTTTAAGGCCCAAATGGTCCCCGAAATCATATGGCCATCATCTTCATCATCATCCTTATTATCATCATCTTCATCATCATCCTTATTATCATCATCTTCATCATCATCCTTCACCGGTGTGGAAAGCAACGGGAAGCTACCACACCTACAATTCCCTAGTAATTCTGCAAAGCATAGCTTGAAAATGGTATGATTGCAGTGAAAGACCTGCCCTCGGGCAGAATTACTATGGATGGATATATATACAGGCTGATTCACGAATTGTGTTTGCTAATGTTATGCAAAGCCATATATTTTATCATGAGTTTGATACTTGAAAGATGAATCGCATAATGTTGTGAGTATGCGGAAATACTTAGGAAAGGTTTCTTCACATTTATAGAAAAATACAACATTGGCCACTGTTATTTTAAATGCAACCTCCTGTTTTATTTTATATGGAACGAAATATCTAATTAATGGCTTTACAACGCAATTGGAATAATTAGTTATGCCATATTAGAACAGTTCCTACAAGATGTTGAATTGGCAGGATAAATGGGCTGTCTACTAATGTATAGACTTCCTGTTTCAAAATACCTTACCCTATTACTACAGGAACAGGTGTCTAATCACAAGAAGATGTTCAAAAGTGCCACCGTTATTGTTTACGCGTTCCCGAATACTTATCCAAAAGGATCTTCTTACAAGGACTAGTTGGTGATCTGGAATGGACTGGCATGCTTCTCTGATCCAATGTTGCATATCGTCAGAAGTGGTTGGTTCAGTGGCATAGACATGTTTCACATAGCCCCATAAGAAATAATCCAATTATTAGCAAAAAATAACTGTAGCAGATGTCAACTTTCACACGTTAACAAATAGAGATAGAAACCTCATTCCAATGGCAATGTATTTGTTTTTCAAGGACACTTCGGACGAAGGAAAGAAATGTGCCATGATCAATTTAAAATAATGAAGTTCGAAGCCATAACTTAAAGACGAATAAACATCAAAATGTGCTGAGCATCTCCGCATAGAGGCGCATCAACCATTCACATGGTTACACAATTCGTTTCACACTAATGTTCATAGCTTTGATATAATGAGACGAAACATGATTCGTGAATCATCATGTATATATATATATATATATATATATATATGTGTGTGTGTGTATGTGTGTAACACCAGTAGGCTAATTATGCATGCATCAGAAACTTGGACTCTCTTAAAGTCAGATGATAAATCTCTGGCTACTTATGAAAGAACGATATTAAGAGGTAATTTTGGGGCTGTGAAAGAAGGTGATACTTGGAGGAAAATTGTGAATGGTATGAATTATACAAGGAACCCGATTTAGCGAAGTACGTAAAAATTAATAGATTGACCTGCGCTGGACATTTTTTGATACGTATGGACAATAATAATTTTTATTGTAGGACAGATTTTAGAAAAGAAATGGGAATACAATGGTAATGTACATCAACTGTTATGTAGACTTCAAAAAAGCATATGATTCAATTAAGAGGGAGAAGTTATGTAGTATCCTGTTGGAGTTCGGAATTCCTAAAAAGTTAGTTAAACTTATATGAATGTGTCTAAATGGCACAAAGAGTAGGGTACGTGTAGGCAAACTGATTTCGGATACTTTTGAAATCCACAATGGGTTGAAGCAAGATGTACTATCTCTTCTACTATTTAATTTTGTACTAGAGCATGCCATCATATCTTTAGAGGATGAAGAAGGCCTACAACTCAATGGTATTAATAAGCTGTTAGTTTATGCTGATGATGTAGTACTATTGGGTGATAGCGAAGAGATTACTAAAGGCCAACGCGCACACACTATTGAGTAACACTAAGACATTGGGACTGGAAGTAAATATCAATAAAACTAAATATATGGCCACACATAGAAATACATTATATAATGGAAATGGACAGCTAATGACAAATGAGGGAAATTTTGAGGAAGTGGCTGAATTCAAATACCTAGGAACAATAATCACAAACTAGAATGAGATGCACAAGGAAATTAAACATAGGCTGAATTCTGGAAATGCGTGCATTACAGAGACTCTTGACGTCCCAACTCCTTTCAAAAAACGTTAAACTGAAAATATATAAAACTATTTTTCTACCAGTTATATTATATGGATGCGAAACATGGACTCTTACTTTGAGGGAGGAAGGGTGATTACGAGTATTGTAGAATAAAGTTCTCAGGAAAATTTTTGGATCAAAGAGAGATGAACTGACAGATGAATGGGCCATCACTTATGGGTTAGATTAGTGCCAGTGAATTAGTTAGTTATACGTATTCTATTCAGTATATTTTATATATTAATTATATTATAGGCATACTATGTAACAGTTTATTTTATTGCAACATAATTATGGTTAGATAAGATTATATTCAATTAGTTTAGTAGAGTTGGGGGGGGGGGGTTAATAACCTCAACATGGCAATCTTACTTCTGGTTCATTGTATTACCAATCTTTATAAGAGTGAGTGAGTTGAAATCCACTCTGCGGTGATATGTAGACTGTTATGATGTTCCTGGTTCGATATGTATATATTAATTTCACACAACGCCAATTATTTGTCTATGCCCATTGCCTAGAGAAGGGGCTACAACCCTACCTTCGGCTCTATTCTCTTCAAGTTGACAGACAAGCTCGGAGTACATGAACTCACCTTAAACACATACTTTACACATCTGTGATTTGCCACTCAATCCAATAATATTTTAAGAGTTACTTTCTGTTTAGTTTTTGTATACGTAAACATAATACGTGTTAATAGTATATTAATGCCACGAGACTATAATGATTATTTGCTCATAGACCGATGATTTTGCTTCTTCCTATTGATAAAATTGCCTCTTCCTGTTCGTAATGAGAGATATCACTGCAAATTAACTTATTTGATAAGGATATCGAATCATCAATATACGGTCGATATGGTACAGCATGAAATGCCAAAAGAAAACAACTTTAAAAATTACCATAAAAAAGAAAGGTTAGGCCTAGTTCTGTTGCTCTAAAAATTATTAAATGTTGTATAACGAAACAGCAATATTGTTAATAGTTATTTCTCATTCAATCATCTGTTATTGATTTTTCTCAAGCCCAAAGAGATTTGACAGTAAAGCTATGCTATTTATAACTATACAGCCGGCTTAGAAATCGCCCGGAAGTATGATCGGAACACATAACCTTACATTTGGTAAATATTAAACATTATAATTATTTTTAGCTTGTGATGTTGTATTATTCGCTAAATAGTCACTCCAAATCAATTGAGTTTTTCATTAGACAAAATCACTCGCGACTTTGTAGCTCGTGATTTTTTTCAGAAAAAAAACAAGCTGTTGTTAGATTACTGTTGATAATAATTAAGAAGAGAGTATGTTTATGAAACGAGTGCCAGCGATAATTTTCATACGAGCGTCTTAATTACCAATTTAGTGAAGTTCTATACGGCTAGTTATGTTCGACCACATGTCTGACTTTTCATAAATCAGATTTCTGTGATTCTAGTCTTGTTATGTTCTTTCTCATGGTCCGACGCATATGTCAAAGATGAGATGATATTAAAAGTTAAGATTGCAACATAGTATAATGAAAAGTAAAACTTCTGATTGTCTTTCGTAGGTTCCATAGCCTATATAAACAGTTGAAAATAATAAACTACCAAAAATAGAGAAACACATGTTTAAACTAAAATTGGGTTTTAAAACCCGGGTTTTATTAATTTTTCTCTGAATACGTTAGTGAAGTTCCAAGAGTTGCTGAAATCAAAGTGAGTGTTCATTGAGTTATTTTTTTTAAACAGGTTTGAAAAATAATTTCTGATAGGAAATTGTTATTTTGTGTTCTCTGAAGCTAATAAAAAGCAATGAGACACCTGAATGAAATATCAGTTGCACGAGCAGTTTCATTGATGAAGATGGCCGTTTCTTTCGCCATGTCTTTAGGATTCTTGATGTCAGCCCTTCCGTCATCCATATGTGGAAGCGATATAGAGAGACACGTGGATACAAGAAGTGGCCCGGGCAAGGCTGCAAGAAGAAGACTACAGAGGTACAGAATAGATGTCTTGTCCTATCAGCTTTGCGCAGACGAACATCTACAGCCAGAGATCTATAAACTGATTTACGAACAGCAACTGGAACGGTAATTTCTGATCAGATTGTAAGATATAGATTGAGAACTGCAAGTTGAGATCTAGAATCCCCTTTAAAGCCCCTCATTTAACACATCAGCACAAAGAAGCCCGGCTGCGATTTGCTCAGGATCATGCCAACTGGTAGCTCCTCACAGACGAATCAGGATTTCGTTTAACGGGTTCTGAGGATCGTACACGTGTATGGAAACGTCCTGATGAACGTTCTGATCCATCCACAATTATTGAACGTGATATATATGGAAGTGGTTCGACTATGACTTGGGCTGGGATTACTATTGAGTGTCGGACAGAGCTTGTTGTCCCATAGCACATGAATGCTGATATTTACATTAATGACATTATCCTTCAACATGTCGTATACTTTGCTTATAGTATGGATCCTAATTTTCTTTTAATGCATCATAATGCTAGTTGTCATATAGCACAGGCTATGAGAGATGTCCTGCAAGAATGCCAAATTCGGGTGATGGACTGGCCTGCATGCAGTCTGGACCTCAATCCGATCGAGCATATATGGGATAAGCTGGAAAAACTTGTGCATATGCGTCCTGCTGTGCCACAGAACCTGGAAGAACTTTGAAATGCACTCATCGTGGAACTGGAGAGAATTACACAAGTTTCTGTAAGAAGGCTTTGCGAAGCATGCTCGTAGGTTTAATGCAGTCATTGAAGCTCACGGAGGACACACCAAGTACTGAGTGTTGAAATAACCATGGAAACATTGATTCCTAAACTAATAAATCTCAAATTTCTACTTTGTTTTCTGCGACAATTTATAATTTGTTCGTGTTTCTAATACTGTACAATAAAGTAATACTGTACAATATAAATGTGTTTGAATGTCTATTCTAATTTTACATAAATCTTCAATTCATAATTACAAAAGATAAAAAAATAAATTGTTTCAATATTTATTTTATGGCTTTGGTTTAAACATGTGTTCCTCTAATTTTTTTGAGTAGTGTATATACTATTTGTCTTCTAATCTTAATTTCGGCTTAACTGTTCACAGCTATCCAAAGTAAATTTTTTAAACTGTTGCCGAGGTAGTTAATATATTGCCCAAGACGGTTTCAGATCATACAGTATTAAAACCTAATTCAAATGTGATCTAATATTACAAGGTAGACAAAATCGTCAAATTTAGGTAACAGTAAGTTATTTTTGTTAGTTTTTTTAAGTTAAATTGCATGCCCTTAAACATTTTGAAGAATATTTATTAACTATTTGAGTAGCAGCTAAATTTCAGAACTGAATAGCTGTGAAGTCATAACTGTTACAGGTTCACACCTATATTTATACAAGTCTACAATCACTCACACACTTCTGAATACGTACAACAAACATGCAGGATATTTAAATTATCTATTTGTTTATATCGGTGCATTATTTACAGCATGTATTATCATTATAAACTAATCTATGCTATTAGTTAACTATTTAATCATAGCTCTACGTGAAATCTATAGTAATGGACAGAAATAAAATGCAATAGTGTAAGGAATAATGTTAATGAGATTATAAATAAGGTTATATTTTATTTAGCAATATTGTTTGCTTAAAATACTGATATTTGAAAAAAAATGAATATTTTTTAAATTTCACTTAAGCCTATTTATAGACGCTTTAACATTCGAAGTCATATCAAAAATATGTATTTATTTAATATTATGAAGCGATGAGTATAATGTCTTTTTAACGAAATTTCAACCTGTACCTTCACGACTGAAAAATATCTTAGGTTGGACGGCACAGAGTATTGAATCAGAGTCTCAAACGCCACCGTTTGAGCCAACTCGCTCGGCGAGAGAACATTTGTTCAAACTTTTATCTTCGATATTAAAAATCCACAGTCCTGCGCCGCGTCGCAGCCGAAAGTTTTAAAGCACTGCCTTAATGCAGAGCTATGGGACTTGGCGCTGGTTCAGTCCCCATGGGGGAATACATTTTTCAAGGAATTTGCCAGTATGGGACCTGTGCCCATCCAGCATCGTGAGGAATTTGGCTATCTACAATAAATTAATGCAATTAAGAAAAATGTTAAATACTATCTGTCGGCCGTGGTGGACTAGTGGTTGTACTCCTTGCTTCTGGTACCGAGGGTCGCGATTCAAACCCGATCGTGGTCGATGGATTTTTTAGGATGGAAAAATCCAAGGAGGAAGTCCTCCGGGAGGGACTAAAGTCATGGATCCCGAGCCTGAAGACTACAGGCTCGTAAAAGATCCTTAAGCCTGAACAAAGAGGCCTCTAAGCAAAATCTACAGATCTCAAACTTCCTAATAATACCTAATTGCCTACTAGAAGTCTCATTGAGTCGGTGTGTTGACCGCATGCCACTCATGACATCTTTGCCAAACAAGGTAACTAAAAACGAATTTGCTCTTCTAATTCCTAACAAAAGAGAGGCTATGGCTCGACAATGGGCTACGCCAGCCATGTCGTAGTTCAGAGCTCCAAGTTCCTACATCTCCGGCGGACCTGTACGAAAGCTTACCATTGTCACGAACGCTTATAACAGAAGGAATCGAAATATAAAACTACGCACAAATAGGAGTGAAGCATTTATTAATGAATATTATTAACTGATTTACAGTGGTAAATAATACCTCAAAAGATTTTAATCTGCAGTATTTAATATTAGCCTGAACAAAACATTTAGAACCAACAACCTATACGTACACCCTTAGACAAAGAAAAAAGAGTCATCCACAGGTTCTATCAATTGATCGGGGAACTTCGTGAGCGTTCGCACAAGCCATATTCACATCAACCCGTTTTCAGTAATTGTACTGGGTTGTTTGCTAGTTAACGCAGTGCACATTCAAGCAACATGAAAGAGGGAGCTTGGCTTAGTGTGTTTCCATGGACGAGAGGTTTAATAGACACCCTCTCCGTTCGTAAACTCACGGGTTCGATTTCCGTTCTACTTTTTTAAACTGACTGTTAGAATAGCATTTCGCCTGTAACATAGTTTCATATTTAATTTTAAATTGAGTTTTATGGCTTTAATGCACACATAAACACACACAAACATGAATTAAAACCTTCTTCTAATAAATAAATCAGACAAGAAAATATCTTATAAAATTAAAACTTTAACAAAAACAAAATCAATATCGGGTGTACGAACCCTCAGCATCTACGTATGACCGCTCTCAATGTGCGGGGCATTGAGATTGCTTGTGTGAGCGCTGAACCATGGTAAAACTCAATATGATTCATTATAAACCAACTTGTTAGAGGCTGTTGCTTCTGCACATCACAGTCTATTGAAAGCAATACACTGAAATTACCTAGAACAAACCCTGAATGTGTAAATATAATTGTTACAATAACGACATTAATATTAATTTTATTCAAATTTGTCAAAATAAAATGTTGTGTTTAATTCATAAAACATTTTAATACAAATATTACGAAAAAATGCATAATTGACGACGCGAACCTGCGACCTTGATTAACAAAAAAACAGTAACTGCATGCTTTACCGCTCACCTAACAGGACACGTTGGAGTGTCTTCAGTTCATGCCACATAACACAGTAGCTCAGGGACTGCACAATTATAACTAGTTTCCTAGTTTGAACCCAGCGCTGTGCCGAGTTGGACTTAGAATAAATGTGCGTTCAAGAGATGACACATGCTTTTTTGTCTAAGGGTGTACAAACAAAACAAAATATGAGAATACGTTTAACATGTTCATGTATTTCTATACCGTTTTAACAAACGTGATTTAATATTCCTTGGTATAGGAAAAATATAAGTGGGTATATTTTTTGTCCTACTGTGGGAAAATAAATCACCTCTTTTCAAGGTGTTACTTCCCGGGCATTCTTTCTTGACACTTGCCATTTTTCATTTTACTAATTTAATATTAAAAATATAAAATTAGTACCTGATAAACTAGTCATCCTCAACTAAAATAAAGTTCTGTTTGAAAATTTCGTCAAGTGATTAAAAATAAGAAGGCCTTTTAAAACCATGTTTGATCTTCTGCATTTCAACTGGTACTAATGTTGTTGTATAAGTAGTGCAACGGGATCAGGTCTGCGGGCGTGTTCTTGTTGAGCAAGTCTGTAATCTCAGCTTCTTTTAAAATTTCTAGGCATATGTCTTCTAGGATGTTAATGTTGTTGTTATTCTCTCTGTGTAATATTGACATATTATTATCGATTTTGTCGAACTGATGACTCGTTTCTAGTATATGTTTGGCAAAACTTGATTTTTCTTCGCTATTAATAGATTTTAGAAAATGTTTAGTGTATCTTGTGTTAACATTTCTTGTTGTTTTATCGATGTAAAACTTGTCGTACCGTAATTGATGAACTTTAGTTTATAAACGCCTCTATTTTAGTATTTATTTGTTACTTCAATTTTGTTTGATACGATGTTGTTGAGTTTATTATTAGTTTTAAAGGTGATTTTTATGTTTTTGTCTTGTTTCTTCATCGAATTAGCTAATTTAACCGTTTCAAAATTGGGAGAAGTATTCTGTGTCAAACAAATACGAAGGCTTGATTCTTGCAAGTCCTCCATGCTGGACGTAGCCATGCTCATCACTTCGTTTGACTAGTGAAACTAAACTAAGTCACCACATAACGTTACCTGTCCAGTGGAGCGCTCCGGGAGCATATTGGAGCGCACCGTCTCACGGAGCTCGTGTTTTACATCGCTAGCTACGTCATTAATCATTAATTATCATTAGTTTCTATCTATAATAGTTTTGTAATTAATAGACTAATCAATTAAGGAATAAGATACTTTATTAGTAAACTGTACGTTTCTTCTTTTATTTTCTTGTACTTATATTTTACATGCGCATGTTTAGGAATAGCTACATATATTTAAATTACTTTACATTTGAAAATATAATAAATACTGTAATATTATTTGACTATAAAAACTGAATTGATATTAAAATAATATGTAACTATTACGTCATATGATGAAAGTGGAATTACGAAATAATTATTCGGTTGCAGAGATCAAAGAGTCAGCTGCATCGGATGTAAGAGCAATTCAAAATAAAATAATTATTATAGCTTTTTAATATTTGTCATTTTTATTTTGTTTCATTTGTGAAAGTGTCTAAATTAAACCATTCGAAAGCGATGTATGTAAATTTGTTAGTAATTAGTTATTATGTAGATGGATTTTTTGGTAAGTACATGCAATTTAGATCTGTCCATTCAGCGCAAGCAACTAAGGTACAACTTACTCTTTTCATGATGACGTCAGCTTATTTCAACATAATGAAAACATGTATTGTTTGCTCAAAAATATATTTAAACAAGCACTTAAACTGTCTATTACCTACTAATCTTACGTTCTTCCTTTACCGCTTTAAAATTCATTTCGAATTTTGGCAGCAGGGTCAATTATTTTAATGTTTTTAATTTATTAAAAAATTAAGATTAATGCAAAGTGAATTCCATCTGTATATAATTAATTAAAATATTTGAAATAAATAACAAGACACTGAAGTATAGAAACAATTGGTATGTCATAGAAAGATCGAACATAAAGAACATAAATTTATATCTACATCTTTACATATACAATTTCAGCCTTTGATCAGCCTCATGGGCTAGTGGTCAGTGTTTCTGACTTCAGTTCATGAGATCCCGGGTTCGATTCCCGGCAAAACCATAGGAATTTTTCCTTAAAGGAAATTATTCCTGTGGTTGTCCATGTTCTGTAATTTAGGCTAAGTTTAGGTCAAGAACTCTCCTGACGCTTCATGATCATTTATCATCCATCATATCATCGGGATAACGTAACTCCGCCTTCTAGGCGCCCCACTTCAGGAGTGAGTTACAATTACGTAAATGACAGGAGGAAACACCAGAAATGTCGAAATGGCAACCTGGTGAATTAAAAAAAAATAGTTTGTGCTCGTAAAATCTCGAAAAGTAGTTGGTTGATTGACTTGAAATTTTGCACAAGTATATGTTTCTCAAGGAGAGGGTTTTTATGCTATGCATGACGTTCTAAAGGCTTACTTACTTACTTACTCACTGGCACTATCGAACCCGTAGGTTCATGGCCGCACGGACATAAGCTCTCCATACATCCCTATCCTGAGCTAATGCTTTCCAATCATTCCCTGTATAATCTACTTCCCTCAAATCATAGTTAATGTTGTTCTCCCACCTCATTCTTGGTCTACCAACTGGGCGTTTTCCTTCTGGCTTTCCTACAAGAAGCTTCCATGCACGTCTTTCATTCCCCATACGCGCAACATGTCCTGCCCATCGCAGTCTACGGGACTTAACTGTTCTTATTATATCTGGCTTCCTATAAAGACCATGTAGTTCATTGTTATGTAGTCTTCTCCATTCACCTGTCTGTTCATCTCTCTTTGGTCCAAAAATTTTCCTAAGAACTTTATTCTCAAATACTCGTAATCTCCTTTCCTCCCTTAAAGTAAGAGTCCATGTTTCGCACCCATATAATATAACTGGTAGAATAATAGTTTTATATATTTTCAGTTTAACGTTTTTTGAAAGGAGTTGGGACATCAAAAGTCTCTGCAATGCATAATAGCATGCATTTCCAGAATTGAGCCTATGTTTAATTTCTTTGTGCATCTCATTCCTATTTGTGATTATTGTTCCTAGGTATTTGAATTCAGCCACTTCCTCAAAATTTCCCTCATTTGTCATTAGCTGTCCATTTCCATTATATAATGTATTTCTACGTGTGACCATATATTTAGTTTTACTGATATTTACTTCCAGTCCTAATTTCTTAGTGTTACTCAATAGTGTGTGCGTGTTGGCCTTTAGTATCTCCTCGCTATCGGCCAGTAGTACTACATCATCAGCATAAACTAACAGCTTATTAATACCATTCAGTTGTAAGCCTTCCTCATTCTCTAAAGATTTAATGGCATGCTCTAGTACAAAATTAAATAGTAGAGGAGATAGTGCATCTCCTTGCTTCAACCCATTCTGGATTTCAAAAGTGTCCGAAAACTGTTTGCCTACACGCACCCTACTCTTTGTGCCATTTAGACACATTCGTATAAGTCTAACTAACTTTTTAGGAATTCCGAACTCCAGCAGGATACTATATAACTTCTCCCTCTTAATTGAATCATATGCTTTTTTGAAGTCTACATATAGTTGATGTACAGTACCATTATATTCCCATTTCTTTTCTAAAATCTGTCTTATACTAAAAATCTGATCTGTTGTAGACCTGTTTCTTCTAAATGCACATTGATGATCTCCTAGAATGTCATCAATATAGGGAGTAAGTCTGCTTACTAATATATATTTGTTAGAATTTTGTACGAAGTTGAAAGTAATGAGATGCCCCTATAGTTGTTGCAATCAGTTTTATCTCCTTTCTTATAAATTGGTACGATAATTGATTCCTTCCATTCATCTGGAAGAGCTTCTTTTTCCCAAATCATACTAAGCAACCAGCGTATCTTGTCCATCAATTTTTCTCCCCCTGATTTTATCAGTTCTGCTGGGATCTCATCTGAACCTGATGCTTTATACATCTTCAATTTTTCAATTGCCATTTCAACCTCTAATGCACTTGGCTCTGCGACTAGCATTTCTGCTGTCTGTAACTTATCCTCCTCAATGTCCTGTTCTGTATGTACATTTAATAGCTGATTAAAATAACTTTTCCATCTATTTAATATACTCTTGGAATCTGCAATCATATCCCCATTTTCATTCCGAATTATGTTTGTTCTAGCCTGAAACCCTTTCTTCTCTATACTAATTCCCTGATATAATTCTCTAATGTTCCTATTTTTTGCATTCATTTCAAGATCATTAATCTTCTCTCTCAAATATTCCCTCTTCTTACTCTTTAGTAACTTGGTGGTTTCCCGTCTAACACTACCCAATTGCTCTAAATTTACCTCATTTGGCTCGTGTAACCATTTCATTTTTGCTAGCTTTCTTTTCTTTACAATGTCGGCACATTCCTCATCAAACCATTTCTTGTTTTGCCTCTTTTTTAAACAACCAATGCTTTCTGATGCTGACAATTTAATAGTATCTCTTATAGCCTCCCATTCTTTATTTATATCAGTTTCTTCTTCGTTTGCCACATTGTCATCTGAAGATTCCAGTACTTCAAATCTATTAGCAATTTTGATTTGGTATTCTTGCCGCATTTCATCATTTTTCAAGTTTTTTAATTCATATTTTACAGAATCATCTTTAGCGTTTGTTCCTCTCATAAGCGATAGCCGTTGTCTGATTTTCACCTTGACCAGATGATGATCCGAATTGCAGTCTGTCCCTCTAACTGATCTAACATCAATGATGCTACTGTGCCAGCGTTTATCCACTAATACATGATCTATCTGGTTCCGAGTTTCTCCATCTGGGGACGTCCAGGTGTATTTATGAATATCCTTATGCTGAAATGTTGTGCTCTTAACAATGAGATTCTTTGATGTGGCAAATGTGACTAATCTAACCCCGTTGTCGTTACTATCTTCATGAAGACTGAATTTGCCTATTGTTGGTTTGAATATATCTTCCCGCCCCACTTTTGCATTAAAATCTCCTAAGACAATTTTCATATGATATCGTGAAAGGCTATCAAATAAGCATTCTAATTCTTCATAGAACTCATCCTTGATCTTGTCATCTTTATCTTCTGTGGGGGCATGTACATTTACAATTATAAAATCATGTCGTTTACCCTTTAGAATTATGTATGATATCCTATCACTAACAAACTTAATATCTCGGATAGCGGATAGGATCCTCCTTCTGACTAAAAAACCCGTTCCAAATGCAGGTCTTTCTGCACCCCCATAGTATAATGCAAAGCTTCCTGATTCCTGACTACCTTCTCCTGGCCACCTAACTTCCTGTAAAGCGACTATATCCAAGGGCGATTTATCCAATTCCCGCGTTAATATCTCTAGTGCCCCGCTATTGTATAAAGTCCTAACATTCCATGTTCCTAGGAACATGTCCCTGTGTTTGAGCCTTTGGCATGGGTTCCCTGAAGTAGTCCCCGCCCGGAGAACCGAATGGGGGACTATTTGACCTCCGGAAAATTTTACCCCAGTAGAACCCATGTCCGCATTTCTTGACGGTTGTATTTTTACGGTGAAAGATCGTCACTCTTTCGACCAAGGTACTTATTTCGTCTGGCTTATCACCTTCGACCATTCCGGCATGGGTAACCCTATCGGCAGCAATGCTACCGCCGGCATAGCTCTCAGGATCATTTAAGCACACAACCCACTCCACCACGACAAGGTAAAAATACCATGGAGGGTTAAAATTCGCTCTAGCGGTCGCAATTTTCGATGTTTCACAACGAAATTCAGTAAATCCTGAGATACACTGAGATACATATTAACAACAAATCAGCGAAATGCGATCGTTTGAAATGAGGGTTTATCTGAAATTTAAAATTAAAAAATGACTCTAGCAACCAATATATTTGGTTCGATGCAGTGTACCACATAATTTAATTAGCGTTTAATTATTTATTTAGGAGTACGCCGGGCATTAGCTAGTAATAAATCTATAAAATAAAAGGAAAATCGGCGATAACATATTAAATGGAATTTTTAGGGAAAGTTAATCAGTGGTGACAATATAATAATATAAAAACATTTTTTATTTCATAAAATATATAAAAACATTATACTGAAATATAAATTTATATAGCAATAGATAGAAGGAGTATAAAATATTGAGCTGTGACTTAGGAACTGAATAAAACTATTATATTAAAATTACTGTCAACAGAAATGGACTATTGAAGATCTGCTAACCAATTCTAGATTTGGAAGAACACTAGCAACCAGGCAGGAAATTAAGATCCAAAATTCTATATTATATTTTATTAAATATAGACAATAAGAATGGTATGGTCATGTCAGAAGAATGTCAAAGTAGAGATCACTTAAAAAAAAGTGTTTCATTGGATTCTCTAGGGAAGAAAGAAGAAGCGTCGGGCAAAGATAAAATGGACATAAAAGATTAGAAGATCAATTATGGAGAATGGATATTCATTAAAGGAAGGAGATTGAGAAAATAAAAATGAATGCAGCTAAAAAATTAAGTACTGTAACTTTGAATGTTTATATATTATACTCCTGTTCAATAAATAAATAGGCCTATACAAACATGTGCAGAAAATAAAAGTAGGGAGAAAAAAATAAAAATAATGTTTTAAGTCATTGATTAAGTTTTCCTATATATATATATATATATATATATATATATATATATATATATATATACAACAATATATTACTAATACCTTCAACATCTATAAAGATAATGAAACAAGATGGCAAATTATCTTCTTGGGAAAAGATCAACATTGGAGTAAGACAGGGATGTGGACTTTCACCGGTGTTTTTCATTATATATATGAATAAATTAATAAACGAATGGAGGAAAGCACAACGAGGATATATAGGCCTACCCATCAATAGGAACCTCAAACTCGATGCTACTCTTTTTGCAGACGATTTAGCTCTTCTGGCACTTTCCGAAAATGATTTGCGACAATCAATTTATAATTTACAAAAAATAGCTGCCAAATTTAATATGGAAATATCAATTAAAACTAAAATTATGGCATTTCATGGGAAGGACCCCATACAAAGTAAAATATGTCTCCAGAATAAAATTTTAGAGAGATCTAATCAATTTAAATACCTTGGATATTATCTCTCTATCTGGGATGAAAAGGATATCCCTGAAAAAATTACTAGTTATAATAAAAGTTTGGGAATTATTAATCAAGTTATGAAATCATCCCTTGTGCAAAAAACACCAGATTACGTTTATGTAACACTTCGGCTAGACCAGTGTTGACCTATGGTAGTGAAGCATGGACACTAAAAAGACAATATGAAAGCAGAATAACGGCTTGTGAAATGAGATTCATGCGCAGAACAGCGGGTTACACCAGATGGGATCGGAAAAGGAACACCGATATCTTAAAAGAATTGAAGAGTACGCCAATTTTGGAATATATTAAACAGTGCCTAACTAAATTGGAAACACCATTTAGAAAGAATGAGTTCAAATCGGATTCCCAAAGCTATTTATAATTATATACCAAGAGGACGAAGATCACTGGGCCGTCCTATGAAACGCTGGAGGGAAAATTTTCTATAGGATCGTAACAGGCCTTGGCCTAATACTTGAAAGGAAGGAAGGAAGGAAGGGAAGAAGAAGAAGAAAAAGAAGAAGACAATACATACAACAAATTACAAAATGGCTTCCGTCCAAAATATTAATTTCAACTAACATCAGTGATTTTAATTATTCATAAACTAATTTACTTAAAAACGTAACTGAGACCGAAATAAGTCCTAGAGACCTTACATCAAAATGAATAATAATTTATTAAAATAATATTCTAAATATGTTAATTATTTCTTCTACATTTCATAATTTCTAGTAAAATTAGTTGTTAATGCAAAAGTTAAATAACCCTACATTTCAATAATATTTCTTTTCTAAATATGCAATACCGAGTACTCATTTATACCACATTTTTTATACTGGAACAATTTTATAATGATAAACAATAATCCTTATTAATGAAGGAAGAACGTAATATTGTGATATCATCGATATTAAATGTAAAAAAGTGCTTCATAATTGACAGTTATTTTAGCATTCTGGTAGTATAACACCATTTTAATCCATTAAAAGCAAATTTTATGTGAAATATTTTCCAAATTTATTAATAAAAATTTCAAATTTAATAATGCCGTTAATGTACTTTTATATTAGGTAACAGTTTATAAACATTTTTTTTTGTAATTTAGTATTACAAAATTTGTTTAGGCAATAATTATTTAAAATAAGGCAGATAACAACATGCATCTAGGTTTCAGAATCATTATAAAATTACGCAAATTTAAGAGAGTGGAATGAAGTTCCATTTTTGTCAGTGTTTTATTAAACGAAGCTCAATAAAAATCCAGGTCAATAGCGTCCCAAATAAAATCTGGATGTGAAAGGGTCAATATATTTTACTCATAGACCTTTTATAACATATGTGTGTAACTTTTACGTGCCCTAAATTCACGCTATGGGTCTCACGGCTTAATTTCCCCTCCGAAGGAAGCCATATTCATGATTTTATGCCCATGAAAGCATATTTGGTCTGGATGGATTTGAACCAGCGAAACTCGGAACCAGAGACGAGAATGGAAAACCACCAGTCAACCGTGACCGATAATTTATATTATTCTGTTTAATAATTAATTTAAAAGAATGAACAATGAAATTGTAGGAATTATGCTTTCAAGTCTTATACGAGAATTTCCCGGAGAAGGGAAAATTTTCTATAGGATCGTAACAGGCCTTGGCCTAATACTTGGAAGGAAGAAGAAGAAGAATAATAATGTTTTTAAGCTGTGATTCTGAAACCAACGTAAGGGAATACGAACAATAGGAGCAAGCTAATATATACAGCTATCAGCAATAAGCATATTTACCAAGGTTTTTACCTGCAGTACCCATGTTGAGGATGGATATCTCGCCGAAATATGAACCGGCTTTGAGCGTGGCAAGAACTGTTCTGCCATTATCTGCTACCACTTGAAGTCTTCCTCTGTTAACTATGTACATTTCCTTGCCAACTTCACCTGTAAACATAATTTTTATTAGCGTCCCACTTACGTAACCATTTAGTACTAATTTCAATATAAGGAAGATATTGAGCCCTTCAGTATTAAAATGAACCATTCATTTACAAATGAGCACATCTACTGACAGCTCAAAAGTATATTTATGATTATACACCGTGATTCAAAATTGACTTTACAACTTTACAAGCTTATAGAAATTTATTTAGAAGACTACAGGATTGGTTTAAATGTCATATGATAGCACAACTCATCAAGTTTTGAAGACCTACAGAATTGGTTTATATCCTAGGGCTCCGAGCAAAACTATCCCTCACTTGTTCAACCACAGCTTCAGCCGTACGTGGACGGCCAGTATGCTTGGAATGACTAACAGAACAGCCAGTCCTAACAAATGTTTGGTGCCAAGAATAAATTGTTGGCCTGCTAGGAGGATCCTTACCATACTGGGTACGAAATCTACGCTGAACAATTGTCGCAGATTTAGTTTCTTCGAACAAAAACACACAACGAGCACGCTCGGCACCTGTGAAAGCAGCCATTTTGATATGAACTACGTTAGCGCACGCGGTGAGAGAACTAGGTACTATAAAACTATGTCGGTAACACTTGATGAGTTGTGCTATCATATTACATTAAAACCTATTCTATAGGTCTTCTAAATAAATTTCTATATGCTTGTAAAGTTGTAAAGTCAATTTTGAATCACCCTGTATTTGTATGTTTCCAGTGTTACTAAGTGTGTATTAAAATAAATAAAATATTTTTTCTTATACTATTTATAATATACTAGAAATCCCGGCCACGCGTTGCTGTGGCTAAGGTATACGTTAAAAATGTAAATTAAGTCCCTGTCTTTCAGCCAGATTACTTAAAACTAATACTTACGCACGAAATTAACAATATTGAAAATAAAATAAACACTGAACATACTTATATTATGAAATAATCAATATTTGCAATTCAATTGAAATTCGCGGTTGCAACAAAAAGCACAGCCATCTAGATCTCTCTTTGTTAAATAATAAACCAATTACCTTACCAAATTACCTTACACCGCCATCTGTCAGAATCGTATGGAACTCGCAGATAATTACATCGCCATCTGTTAGATTCATATGGAACTCTCAGATAATTATAACTCTTTGTTAAATAATAAACAAATAATTTGCAATAAAAATATTGCAACTATAAATTTAGTTATAAACTACCCTAAGTCTCAAGTTGGATCAAACTGCACACAGTGTGCAAAATTTTATTAAAATCGGTTCAGTAGTTTAGGATTCCATCGCGGACAAACAACGTGACACGAAATTTTTATATATTAAGATAATTTAAACCAGTATGTAGAAGAAAAATTCAGTTTTCTCGAAATGTGGCATAATAGGCATGGCCCAATTTATTACTCAAAGGGCACAATTTTAAAAACGTTATTTGGATAAAAAAGATACCACATAATGACAACTAGTAGTTAGATTCTTCTTTAATCTCAGGAAAGAAGTACAGATTTTAATTATTTATTCTTAATCATCTAGTAATCTTCAAATAAGAGAACTTAGTCGATCTATTGTCACCTGTGCGACAATACTTTGGGTATTTTGTGACATTTATTGAATAATTACAGTAATGATATCAGGAGGTAAAGTCTTGACCAGAGATTGAGCTACGAACTTCATTTCCTATTCTGGAACCTTTTCCCAAAGCATGTTGGCATTTATAATTTTACCATACATAAAAAATTCGAAATATTAATCCAAGAATACGAATACCTTTAATGTTTTGTACACACTCTCTCTCTCTCTCTCTCTCTCTCTCTCTCTCTCTCTCTCTCTCTATATATATATATATATATATATATGTAAGACAAATGTCAGGAAGCTTAGGGCCCAACGATCCCCGAAAATCATCCGGCCATCATCATCATCATCATCATCATCATCATCATCATCATCATCCTTCACCGGTGTGGAAAGCAACGGGAAGCTGCCACGCCTATAATTCCCTAGTAAAGCTGCAAAGCATAGCATGGAAATGCTATGATTACAGTGAAAGACCTGCCCTCGGACAGAATATATATATATATATGACATGATAAGAAAAATAAATGCTCGGACGGGACATGAACCCGGACCTCTGGATTGATACCCCAGTGCTCTAGACTTGCTCGATAGCGTAATCGGTAGAGCACTGGGGTACCAATCCAGAGGTCCGGGTTCATATATATATATATATATGTGTGTGTGTGTGTGTGTGTGTGTGTGTATACTCTCTTATTATTACGAGATGTAGCGTGAACTCTGTCTCCGCTGCCATCTAGTAGCTCCTATCACAAGTAAGCAAATTAATTATACTATTTTTACTTTATAGCAGTGACGTTTTATCTTGTAATAATAAGAGAGTATAAATAAATAAATAAATAAATAAATAATAAATAAATAAATAAATAAATACATAAATAAATAAATAAATACATAAATAAATAAATAAATACATAAATACATAAATACATAAATACATAAATAAATAAATAAATATATATAAGAAAAATGAATGTTTGTACTAGACTTGCTCAGTAGCGTAATCGGTAGCGCACTGGGGTATCAATCAATCCAGAGGTCCGGGTTCAAGTCCTGTCCAAGCATTTATTTTTCTTATGCCATATTAAGCTTGCATTGCTCAATGTCAAAAATTTAATTATAACACACACACACACACAGATATATATATATATATATATATATATATATATATATATATATATATATCTGAGATTGGTAACTGAATTATACAATGTTAATTTGTGCGTTTCTTGGTATTTTTTAGATTTATGCCATTCCGTTGGTTCGCTGAAAATTACCTGGCGTATTAAGTAAATTAATGAATTAATGCTACGCTAAAAATTCTTCATCACTATACATTTCGGGAAAATGCACCAGTGAAGACTCTTTTGTTTGGTATTACATTTACGAGTATTACTGTAATATCGTATTTATTAAAATTAGAAAAGACTTTCAGACCACAATTTATAAACCATTTTCGTAGAGAGAACTTTATTTATAAAAAGTGGAAAAAGCAGGAACATTGTGATTGTGTAATGGTGACAAAAGAAAGCCAGTTGCGATTTCATTGACTATATCGCATTATCTGTGAAACCATAAAACAAAAGTAAAAATATATAAAAAACAAACAGGCAATAAATCAAAGCGGCTTTGTATATCGTCAGAGGCGCAAAGAAACAATAACGAATTATGTAAACCATTTTGAAAGGAAGGAAGAAGAATAAATCAATTTACGCTCTCTATATTCTGATATCCTCTGCAATGAACAGTTAAAAACAAACACCTGTATCCAACTGAAGTATCAACTAGACAAATAAAATCATTAGTGGTGAAGTAAGACAGCATAAATTATTATTTACTTAACTTCCTTCAAATGTACGATCAAAGGTGACCTATTTCATTGTTTTTTTTTATTCAAAGCATAAGGTTGTCATTTCGACATTTCTGGTGTTCTCTCCAGGCATTGGCGTAATTGTAACCCACTTCTGAGGTTTGGGCGCCTGGAAGTCAGTAATGCTTATTCTCAAACAATACACACGATATCAGCCCATTGTGTTTCGATCTGCAAACCTATTTTTTGCGCGATATGCGTTTTGTCGTACTTACAGCAATGGAGACCATGATTGAAAGTTCAACTTCCTACATTTCGGGGTTGCTAACCTAAATAATTATACTGTAATAAAATAACTAAACTGTAAAATTACATATTACAAACCACGTGTGGGAAGTAAAACCACTGCCCTCTATGTATACTACATACAATGTATATACAAAAATATTCAAAAGGTAGTGTTAATATACATTATACGAAACAAATCACTGCATATTAAATTAACTGAACTTTATTTGAAACAATATAAAACAATAAATACATACTTGCCGCCATTTTATCACTGATTTGTGTCACAGCCTACTGTAGTTTCAACTAATAAACATTGCCCACACTGTTAACGTTAGTCAATTATTTATAATGAACGCAAATATTTCCAACAAAAATGTTATTATTTTACTATTATTTATTATTTTGAAAACACCATCGCGCAAAAAAATAATGTATAAAGCACGTTTGTGAAGTGTTTTACGGAGTCTCGGAAATTAAAAACTCGCTATCGCTCGGCTTTTAAACATTTTTCTCGCTTCTGTAAAAACCACTTCTAACCTCGCATCGTAATATACTATTACATGGAAATGGTACGTTTCCGGACGTGGGTTCCTTATCAAAACTTTATCTATTAAGTCCCCTCTACAACCCCTAGAAATAAGTAATACTTATTCTGAAACAACCTGTATATACCGGTATACAATTAATCTTCTCATCATGCACATTGGAAACCAAGCAAATCTGTATTTTCCAGTCGATGCAAAATATAGATTCTCACACCACATTGTCCAGCTCGTCCGATTAAGGTAAGGTGCTGTTCTCTGTAAATATGCTCCCCTGTCGCAACTTTTAACGTCCTGAATCGTCATGGTGAAGGTCCGGAGTTCAAGTCACGGTCCTGAATATGCAACTTAGTGGGCAGTGTTTACGACATAGCCCGAATTGGACTATCCAACTCAAAAACAGTTAAAACTCACTAAATATATCCTTAGACAATATAAACTATTACCATGTTCAAGGTATATTTTTATTAAACTTTTATATTTTGTACTTTCTTTATCAAACCATTTATTTAATAAAATTACAGGTTCGTGTATTTTATGTCTTTCGGGCTAAATGGCCGTGGTCTGGTTTTATTAACAATCGACGTTTCGTCTACTACTGCGGTAGACATCCTCAGTAATAGACGAAACGTTGAGTGTTAATAAAACCAGACCTCGGCCATTTAGCCCGAAAGACATAAAATACATGAATCAAAATACCTGCCGCGTAAGTCTACAATTTTACATAAATTACAAGTTATTACACTGGGCAACAATTATTTCATTGTATGAAACTTCTGAACGTTTCTAGGGTGAAACGTACCCACAGAATTCAGATTTGAACTCAGAAAAATCCTATCACGTTACAGTTTCTCAGAAATTATAGTTTACGAATTTCCATTATGTGTAATTCTGAAAAACCAAGTTTGACAATACCTGCAAATTTATGTTTATGTTTAAGTATAATTTTGTTTCTAGGGTGAAACGTACCTACAGAATCCAGATTTGAACTCAGAAAAATCATATCACATCTTGTTTTCTCAGAAATTATAGTTATGACCTTATTGAATGGAGACTTTTTATTGATGCGTCAAAACGTAGTTTGAAGGGTATCCTCCTAGATAATGGGAATTTATATGATTCATTCGAGTTGGTTACTCGGTGATTCACAAAGAGTCATATACAAATCTGGGATTACTGTTGACCAAGACAAAATATGAAGAACATAAATGGCAAGTGTGTGGAGATTTCAAAGTTATCTCACTCTTGTTGGGTCAACAGTTAGCTTATACAAAATATCCGTGTTTCATTTGCGAGTGGGACAGTCGGGCAAAGGCACAACATTGGATCAAGAAGGAATGGCCCCGAAGACAATGGAATGTTGGTTAAAAAAACATTAAGAAGAAGAGTTTTATTGAGGCATCTGAGGTTCTCTTACCTCCTCTCCATATTAAGTTAGGGCCCATGAAACAATTTTTCAAGGCTTTGGACAAGGAAGGGCATTGCTTCTTGTACATTAGTGAAAAATTCCCAGGTTTAAGCAACGCAAAGGTGAAAGAAGGTATATTTACAGACCCGGATATCAGGAGCTGCTTCGTATGATACTTTTGAAAGTAAAATGAATTCGAAAGAGTTGTTAGCATGAAAATCATTCCGAGACGTTGTTACAAAGTTTCTAGGTAATATAAAGGACCCACATTACAAAAACTTGGTAAACAAAATGTTGAATGCATTCAAGGGACTTGGATGTTACATGAGTCTCAAGGTCCACATGCAACATTCTCACTTGAACTTGGGGACTCCAGTGAAGAACATGGGGAGTGATTCCACCAAGATCCCAAGGAATTAGAAGCAAGATACCAAGGCAGGTGGAGCACCACAATGCTCGCCGACTACTGTTGGATGATGAAGAGGGAAACTCCTAGAAGTGTTTATAAAAGGAATCCAACAGGAAAAAGCTCCACATGCAAAATAACAAGATCACATTGAATACTGAAGATTAACTGTACTCTTTATCACTATATATTAAGATGACAATTAAATTGACAATATTGCAATATGTAGTCATTTCTGGTAGTCACTGCATTATTATTTTACTTAAAACATCATAAAAGAAGTTTGTCTTAAAACACTGCATTTGTGCATGTTTTGCAAAAACTCCTGACACGATACAAGGAAACGGTTCGCAGATTCGGTTTCAGCACACCTGAAATATTTTAGGGCATATCTCAAAGTTTGTGCAATGTTCTCAAAGTGAAAATTTGTTGCCCAGTGTTATTATTATTATTATTATTAATATTATTATTACAAATGTTTTATGTGTTTTGTTCTTTAAGTGTCAATTATACATTATGTAGCCTATGTCCCGTGTGTATTATTTAATCAACTTGCAGATAATTCATAATTGTTATTATATGTATAATTTAATCCTGGTGAAGTGGAAGAGAATATCTAACGGTCTTAATTCCATCAGGTAAAATAAATAAACCATTAATAATAAAATGCCTGTACTGCATAACTTCATAAACCGCAGGATGAGTATTTAAGTATTTATTTAAGACACTTAATTTCATAGAGAGCTGAAACTTTTCAAGTTTTTAAGAAAACCGACGCTTGTTTTCGGAAACGACATCGGCATCTAAAAGTATGTGGACACATGATTCCTTTTAGAGCTTCAAAGAGAAATAATTTCTTCTTCATAAGATCCATACTTGTAGACAGTGAGAGACCCTGTAATGTAGCAAATTCGGCTAATTTCATGATGCTAAGGTTTTAGATTATTATACCTTAATATTATGAAAATTTCTGGTTAGCGACTTAAGAATATTAAAGTTAAGTGTACGTGAATGATATATGCTAAGTTGTGGGATATATATTTTATTTTATTACCAATATGACATAAATTATATATCTATATTTTTTGGAGGTTTGAAGAACTAGGGTAATTTCGTGATAGCATTAGAGTAAATTCGTAACAAACTTTTTAATCACTCTCCATATTTAATACTTTCCAATATTGTTACTTTAACACAGTTCCATTAATGGATCATATTATAATATTATAATGGTATTGTGAAAAGAAAAAAATAATGTTTGGACCAGGAATTGAACCGTGGACCTCTTGTATTCCATACAAGTGATTCTTAAAACATAGATACTTCTAAATGTAGCCGGCCGTTGACGTTGGTGGTGACATCTATCTGGCAGCGAACGAAACGAGAATTATAGATTTGTATATGTGGAAAGAATCGTTAATGTTTGTACCATGTCTCGAATAGTGTAGTGGTCTTGCACGCTTTTACGGAATAGAAGAGGTCCGCGGTTCCATTCCTGGTTCAGACATTTGTTTTCCACAATATCGTTGTAATATTACAATATGATCCATTATTGGAACTGTGTTAAAATAACAATATTGGAAAGTGTTAAATAACATCGATTACTGCTTATAAAGTGGTGGTGTAAAACTCTCAAAACGTAGATACTTCTAAATGAAGCCGGCCGTTGACGTTGGTGGTGGCATCTACCTGGCATCTACCTGGCATCGACAGAAACGAGAATTATAGATTTATATATGTGGAAAGAATTGTTAATGTTTGTACCATGTTTCGAATAGTGCAGTGGTCTTGTACGCTTATACGGAATACAAGAGGTCCACGGTTCGATTCCTGGTTCAGACATTTTTTTTCACAATATCGTTGTAATATTACAATATGATCCATTATTGGAACTGTGTTAAAATAACAATATTGGAAAGTGTTAAATAACATCGATTGCTGCTTATTAAGTGGTGGTGTAAAATTCTCAAAACGTAGAAAAAAAAATATAACTAATTCCCCCGCTCCTTCTATCAGAAAAAAAGTTCTAAATGAAGCCGGCCGTTGACGTTGGTGGTGGCATCTACCTGGCAGCGAACGAAACGATAATTATAGATTTATGTATGTGGAAAGAATTGTTAATGTTTGTACCATGTCTCGAATAGTGAAGTGGTCTTGTACGCTTGTAGGAATACAAGAGGACCACGGTTCGATTCCTGGTTCATACATTAATTTTTATTTACACAATATCATTATAATATAACTCTCCATATTGCATCCAATGCATTTGAAATCCCATTTAGCCCATAAAGAGCCAACCCTTAACACTTCTAATGGAACCACAAAGTCGACATCTACTCAAAACATACGGATAAATATTAAATCTAACAACTGCTAACATGAATGAAACACTTATTCTACAATTTAATATAAAATACCCAAAGAATGCTGTTATCACAAATATGAAAACACGGCAAGAAAGTGGTCTTTCTGCCATCTACGAGACAGAAAAAATAATTTGTTTTTCTTGCCACCACAATTACGTTACAAACGAAAGAAAAAAAAAATGCAACGAAATTATCCGTGTCACGAAAATAGCGGAGTTTGCCCTATGCTGATGAGACATCATATGTTGGTAGCACTGGAGTAAACAACTTGATGGCGTTATAGGCGTCACCTGTTGTAACCATAGGAGTGAAAGGCGTGTTTGTGATGCTGGCGCTGGAGCGAACACACATTTATGAAACACCCTAACAACGTTGACACGTGGCATATCATATACTTAGCAGAAGCTCGTGTGTTTGATACCTGATAACATTTTATAGATAACCAACTCTACCGACAATACAAAGTGTGCAATTTAAAAATTCGGAACTGATTTCGGGAAATGAGTAGCAAATATAAAAGAGAGCATAGGTCACATTTAGTAAGGCCCTCGAGTTCTCCTTATCCTCAACCAACAGAAACCAGGTCATATCTCCTACATTCATATCTCTGTAATTCAACCGAATATTGTCACATCCTTTAAGTTTAGGTCTTCGTAAATTTCTTTTTTCGTCAAGAGTTTCCCAATAAAAAGTTGAAATAATTTATACTATCACCCACTCGAACTACATATCCTGCCCATCTCAATAATGATGATGATGACGACGATGACGAAGACGATAATGACGATGATGATGATACTCATGATAATGATAATGATGATGATGATAATAATAATAATAATAATAATAATAATAATAATAATAGATAGATCATCGGTTGATTAATGTCTTTGACATCGTCCGATTCCTAATAACCAATTTTGTCGGTCCATCCAATCTCCTGGTTGTAGATGTTTTTCCTTCATGTATAAACATATTCCCTGACTCCAGGAGGTTTTAGGTCTTCCTCTGCCTCGTCTTCCCTCAGGTTTCCATTCCAAAACAGATTTTGGTAGTCGATCCTCTTCCATTCGCATAATAATAATAATAATAATAATAATAATAATAATAATAATAATAATAATAATAATAATAATAATAATAATAATAATGATGATGATAATGATGATGATAATGATGATGATAATAATGATGATAATAATGATGATAATAATGATGATGATAATAATGATGATGATAATAATGATGATGATAATAATGATGATGATAATAATGATGATGATAATAATGATGATGATAATAATGATGATGATAATAATGATGATGATAATAATGATGATGATAATAATGATGATGATAATAATGATGATGATAATAATGATGATGATGATAATGATGATGATGATAATGATGATGATGATAATAATGATGATGATAATAATGATGATGATAATAATGATGATGATAATAATGATGATGATAATAATGATGATGATAATAATGATGATGATAATAATGATGCTGATAATAATGATGATGATAATAATGATGATGATAATAATGATGATGATAATAATGATGATGATAATGATGATTGATGATAATGATGATGATAATGATGATGATGATAATGATGATGATGATAATGATGATGATGATAATGATGATGATGATAATGATGATGATAATAATGATGATGATAATAATGATGATGATAATAATGATGATGATAATAATGATGATGATAATAAATGATGATGATAATAATAATGATGATAATAATAATGATGATAATAATAATGATGATAATAATAATGATGATAATAATAATGATGATAATAATGATGATGATAATAATGATGATGATAATAATGATGATGATAATAATAATGATGATAATAATAATGATGATAATAATAATGATGATATATAATAATGATGATAATAATAATGATGATAATAATAATAATGATGATAATAATAATGATGATAATAATAATATTAATAATAATATTAATAATAATATTAAAATAATATTAATAATAATATTAATAATAATATTAATAATAATAATAATTTTTTTTCTCTCTCCGAACAATACATTTAAGTTATACCGATAGAATTTGTTTGAGTATTTCAATTTGCTCATGCGCTATATTAATTTAATTTTAAAGCTACTTTTAAGAGTAGTATAGATGAACCGCCAGCCAGTTTAGGCAGGAGCAGCCACTGCCAAAATGGCGTTGAAATAAGCACTTGAATCGTGTTAACTTGATTAATTCCACATGTGAACTAAATGCCCGACTTACCTTTCCTGCAGATATAATCCCCCGGAGAAAAAAGTACAGGACGTAATCTAAGCACTAACTCGCACAGGAAGCCCGCTTCTGTGTTCTGGAAGATTTCAACCCTCTTGAGGGTGTCAAGGTGCACATTGATGGCTATCTCCGCTTTCAGTTTGTCTGAAACAGAGTAAAAATACATTTATGTTAAAACATTTTTTTTATTATTTAACAGGTTTTAGGTGTATTATTAAAATTTTGATTTTCTTCTTCCGTTCATCTCTATCCTTCCAGTCCCCTGTCCTTCATCAAATTCATAATTCCCTCTACCCATGTCTTCTTAGGACTCCTTTTCCTCCGATTTGGAATCCGCTCCCAATTCCTAACGGCAATCTATCTTCATTCATTCTCTTCACGTGTCCAGACCATTGTAATTATTTGCCACAAATAGTATAATTATTTCTTTAGAGTTAATTTTTTTTTCTCGGATAATACTGTTTCTGGTCCTGTCTAATTTAGAACATAGTGCAGATCTTCTTAAAAATACATTTTCTGTACATTTCAATGTTTACTTTAATTTGACTTTTATATCAATACTAGTAAAATTCATATCAAATTCCGTTGAGGTGAAGTCATATGATGAAAGTTAAAAATTAAATTGTACTATTGGTAGGTGTCGTCGTCCTCAACTTTGTTAAAATATTGTATATAAAATTAACTGGAGCGCTTTCGGAAGTTACCTTCCATCTTCTGTAGGTTGAGGTTCCGTTACTTCTTGTTGTTGTGTACGGTGATGTATACTCCAACTGTTTGTAGCAGCAACTGACTTGTTTTTGACGATCTCGTATAATGGGTTTGACTGGGGTGCGTTCTCATTGAGAAGTGAGGTGTTGTTTGTTTTCTTTATAATTTTCAAGGTCTTCAAATATATTTATCCTAGCTGGAATGTTTTCTCGGTGGACTATCGTGAGGGTGTTTTCAATTGTGTTCATTCGATGATTTGCGTTAATGAGATGTTTAGCATAGCTTGATTTATCACCCGCGTGTATGAAATCTTTTAGGTGTTCTTTATATTTTGTATTGAAATTTCTGCTTGTCCTGCCAATATAAAATTTATTACAATCTTTACAGTTAATTTTATATACAATATATTAACAATGTCGAGGACGACGGCACCTACCAACAGGTACAATTTAATTTTTAACTTTCATCATATTGACTTTTGTAGTCCACGTTTCTGCTCCATCGGCCATTAAACGTCTTACTATTCATTTATAAGTAGATATTTCAGTTCCTTTGAATATCTGTTTATCCAAATATATATATATATATATCCATAATAATTCTGCCCGAGGGGCAGGTCTTCCACTGCAATTATAGCATTTTTCATGCTATGCTTGCAGCTTTACTAGGGAATTATAGGTGTGGTAGCTTCCAGTTGCTTTCCACACCGATGAAAGATGATGATAAGGATGATGATGATCGGATGATTTTCGGGGACCGTTGGGCTCTAAGCATCCTGACATTTGCCTTACAGGCGAGGAAAATCTCCGAAAAAAAAGCCTCACCCAGGAGCCTGTACCGACCGGGAATCGAACCCGGGCCCGCTGCGTGACAAGGCAGCACGGTACCTCGAGACTACAGCGGTGGACATACATACATACACACACACATATATACATACACTAGAAGTCCCGACCACGCGTTGCTGTGGCTAAGGTATACGTTAAAAATTTAAATTAAGTTGCTGTCTTTCAGCCAGATTACTTAAAACTAATACTTACACACGAAATTAATAATATTGAAAATAAAATAAACACTGAACACACTTAAATTATGAAATAATCAATATTTGTAATTCAATTGGAATTCGCGGTTGCAACAAAAAGCACAGCCATCTGGATCTCTCTTTGTTAAATAATAAACCAATTCCCTTACCAAATTACCTTACACCGCCATCTGTTAGAATCGTATGGAACTCACATATAATTACACCGCCATCTGTTAGAATCGTATGGAACTTACAGATAATTATAACTCTTTGTTAAATAATAAACAAATAATTTGCAATAAAAATAATGCGACTATAAATTTAGTTATAAGCTACCCTAGGTCTCAAGTTGGATCAAACTGCACACAGTGTGCAAAATTTTATTAAAATCGGTTCAGTAGTTTAGGATTCCATCGCGGACAAACAACGTGACACGAACTTTTTATATATTAAGAAAGATATATATATATATATATATATATATATATATATATATATCCTGCGTATGTTTATGCTTTATACACTTCTGAACCACGGAACAAACAGATCTTTATGAAAATTTGTACATACATACATGTTTTCAGATATGGCCAGTTTTAGTCCTTATCTATTATTCTCTAAAATCGCTGTTTCCTACAATGTAATATATTGAAACAATAATATTTTTCAAGTAATAAGAGTTCAGAATTCATTTGATTAAATCTGCAACTTTTATTCTTCATGAGTTTTGGTTTCTCTTAAGATTAGTATATTCAATATCACCAGTTATGTGTAGAGAATATTTACGATAGTTAAAACCACCCCTGGGACATGTTTTGACCTCTCATCCAATATCCAAAATGTATATTTTCGAAATAATTAATATTCAATGCAATGGCTACTGAAATATTAACGAGCCAGTTAACAATTATAATGTATGAAGAGAGTCGCAATTTCATATAGTTACATCAGTGCTCACCAGAATTCGCTGCATGTTTAAAAGCTACATTAATTTATTTCACTCTACATTACATTATATAGCCATGTAACACTGCATGATAAATGCATTTTTCCACTTTTATAATATATAAATTTAAGCTATACTGTAGAAATATATAATATCCTTAAGTTTAGATGATGAAGAGGCCTACAACGCAATGGTATTTATAAGCTGTTAGTTTATGCTGATGATGTAGTACTATTGTGCGATAGCGGGAAGATACTGTTTCTTTACACGTATACACTATTGAGTAACACTAAGAAACTGAGACTGGAAGTAAATATCAATAAAACATAATATATTGTCACACACAGAAATACATTATATAATGAAAATGGACAGCTAATGACAAATAAAGGACATTTTGAAGAAGTGGCTGAATTCAAATACCTAGGAACAATAAGCACAAATAGGAATGAGATGCCCAAAAAAATTAAACGTAGGCTCAATTCTGGAAATGTGTGCTATTATGCAATACAGGGACTTCTGTCTTCCCAACTCCATTAAAAAAACGTTAAACCGAAAATATATACTACTGTTATTCTACCAGTTATATTATATGGATGCGAAACATTGACTCATACTTTAAGAGAGGAAAGGAAATTAGGAATGTTTGAGAATAAAGATCTTTGGAAAAAAATTGGACCAAAGAAAGATGAACAGACAGGTGAATGCAGAAGACTACACAACTGTGAACTACATTATCTTTATAGGAAGCCAGATATAATATGAAAAGTTAAGTCTCGTAGACTGTGATGGGCAGAACATGTGGCACCTAATGGGGAATGCAAGACGTGAATTGAAGCTTCTTGTAGGAAAACCGGAGAGAAAATGCCCAGTTGGTAGGCAAGAATGAAGTGGGAGAATACTATTAACCATGATTTGAGGGAGGTGGATTATATAAGGAATGATTGAAAAAACATTGGCTCAGTATAGGGATGTATATAGAGATTATGTCCCCGCATCCAAGAACCTACGGGTTCGATAGTGCCAGTTAGTTAGTTAATATCCTTAAGTTATTTATTATATAAATATATTTTAATCCTGTATAAAAGTGAATCACTGAGCTCTTGTTTGTATAAATTCCGCCATCCTTCAGTCTCCTCTCTTATGACGAGTAGTCTATTCATGTTAGTTTCTCACTTTTCAATACTTTAGACTTTTTTTCTTCCCTTAATGCATGTCATATGATTCCCGCCTACATTAACCTATTGAAATCAAATGTCTTTCGTATATTTACTTAAAGCTAGTAGAAATTCAGAAAAAAAAACATTTGTCACTTTCTCTCCTGGATTTCTGTTTTTAATTCATTTCCTAGGAAATAACAAGGCAAACCTACAGAATGAGGGAAAGAATGTTTAATAAGGGAAATATTTCACTTTATGAAGCTGATACCTGTGGGAAATCCCACAATAGATGCAAGAACAGTTGAAAATCATAAAGCTTACGTAATGTTAGTATTGGAATTGTAGCTTTGAATAAAAAAGAGAACATCGACATGGGACCGCTTGGAACTTGTCTAGCAAATGTTTCGCATTTGATTCCGTTTTATACTTGTATTACATTTTTTCCTTACTTCTTGTTACGTATTCAATAGGATGCCTAGCAATTCAAACGCGTCAAACAATCTAGGAATTTAATTTGAAACAAATTCTTGTCCTCTTTTCCAAGCAACTTACAGTTAATTCCAATCTGAATCAGACTCAAAAGAGGAGTCTAAATTGCTAGTTCCATTTAGCTGTATCATGCGTTCGAAACCAAGTAACGGGAATTTTAAATACAGTAAAAGCCCCTTATTCGCAGTTCCCTTATTCGCGGGTTAAAAAATTGCGACACGTTCCTGTATTCGCGGCTAAAAGTTTCTTTATTCGCGGATCAAGTCGGTATATTAGAAAGATTAGAATCCTTTATTAACCATCGGAAACTTTCTTTTACTGCAGGCATGTGCCAAGACGGCTTTTACAAGGAGCGATTCAAACCAAATGGACAAATTAATACCAAAGTAAAACAAGTCTTATTGTCACTAAACCTCAAATCCGTTATTAAAAGCCACCGCCGCCGTAATTCACGTACCGATATCTCCGTTTTTAAATGCCGCCCTCGCCACAATCAGCGTTATATTGTTTCAACTGGTCATTCGTTGCATTAATTTTGATGTCTCATCTGTTTTGTTGCCAATTTATAATGTCGAGTAAAAGAAAGAAAATAAGTTTCGAAGCGGAAAAAAAAAAAATGTTGCCGTTTGAAGTAAAAATATAAATGTTTGACTGTTTACGCGTTGGCGAGTCGTTTGCATCTATATCACGCTGTTTCAATGTTAATGAATCAACTGTACGATTCATCAAGAAATCCGAAGACAAAATAAGGAATTATATTGCTGAATTCACAGCTAAATATCAATCAGAATTGAAAGACCTTATAAAAGCGGCAAAACAAGAAAAAATTACTAAGTTCTTTAAGCCATTGCCTAAGCCTGACAGTAAAAATTAATATAAATTGTTCAAAATCTCTCTTTAATTGATTTTATTTTGATAATTTTTATTCGATTTCGAAACCTTGGAACGTATCCCCTATATACCCATACAAATTACCACTCCATATTCGCGGCATATTTGCGGAACATATCCCCGCGAATAACGAGCTTTTACTCTATCATAAAAAAATTATAATAGAAAAAAAACTTTAGAACTTCAAAATTAAATTACAGTAAAACTTGCTCGAAGCACATTGGACAAAATTCCGCATTATAAAAAAAACTAAAACGTATTAATAATATTAGATTATATAATACCGAATGTCTTTTTATGTACCTTAGATTAATATTGTAGTTCCGCTGCCGTTGAAAAGTGAAGTATAGTATGTATGAGCGACTTCGACGGTAACGCGCCAAAAAAACAGTCCCATTTCGTCAGCGTTAAAAATGTCTGTTAGGCGCGTATCCTGAAATTCAAGTATGCAGTTTCGGTTTTCGCTCACTAACTACATTTTCGTCCACATTCTTTGATCCCCCGCAAATTTCATTCCACACTACATTGTGTCGTCTTTTAAAACTGTCCAGCCAACCTGAAGATTCCTTGAAATCGTCATTCAACTGAGGGATTTAAAAGAGCTAGAGCTTGACTTTGGAGCATCGGTCCGGAAATGTTTGGAGATTTATCTTCAATCACTATCACTTTTTCGCTTAATGAGAATGATACGTACGTTTCAGTCATCTTTATTCCGTAAATTCAGAACGTTACCTGTGAAAGATCAGTCTCAGAACTTAAATAATTTAAGATTTTACAGCGCAATTATTATTTGCAATACAGGTATGTGTTTCGCATTACGGGTGTGCAAAGAGGCCGAATCTATACAGGTAGAATCTATACAGTAAAAGTCCTTATTCGCGGGGATATGTTCCGCAAATATGCCGCGAATACAGAAACCGCAACATGAAATGGTAATTTGTATGGGTATATAGGGGACCCGTTCCAAGGTTACAGAATAAAATAAAAATTATCAAAATAAATAACGAGAGATTTTGAACAATTTCTATTAATTATTACTACCAGGTTTAGGCAAGGACATAAGGAACTTAGTAATTTTTTTCCTGTTTTTCCGCTTTTAAAAGGTCTTTCAATTAAGATTGATATTCAGTTGTGAATTCTGCTATATAATTACTTATTTTATCTTCGGATTTCTTTATTCATTAACATTGAACCAGCGTGATATAGACGCAAACAACTCGCTAACACGTATAAACGGTCAAGCATTTTTATTTTTACTTTAAGCGGCAACACTAATTTTTTTTTCATCTTCGGTACTAATTATTTTTCTTTCCTTCTACTCGACATTATAAACTGGGTACAGAGCACAAGAGACACGTGTTATTCCACCAAAATTATTACAACGGACAAGTTGAAACAATAATATACCGATCGTGTCGATGGAGGCATTTATCAAAGTACATATCGAAATACAGCAGCTTTCAACAATGAAATTTAGGGTCAGTGAAAATAGGTTTGAAGTCCCGCGCCGTAGTCGAGCGGTTAAGGTAGGAAGCCTTGGCGCAGAGCTACGGGACTTGCGCTGGTTCGAGTCTCCATGGGGGAAGAAATTTTCTCATGGTATTTCGGCCAGTATGGGACCGGTGCCCACCCAGCATCGTGAGGCAATTGGGTAGCTACAATAAGTAGCGGCTCCAGGTGAGGAACCAGCTATAACGGCTGGGGGACTCGACATGCTAACCACATGTCACCCCTACACTGGCTGTTGATCATCTACCTCTGTGATTGACACATGTGGATGTGAAGGGCCAGCAGCCGGCTGGTAAAAGGGCAACCGCTGAAAAGTGGAAAGACCCTCAATCGGAATCGGAAAATAGGTTTGTTTTGTTTTGATATTTATTTGTCCATTTGGTTTGAATCACTATTTGTAAAAGCCATCTTGGCAACTGCCTTCATTAAAAAAACTGCTTTATAAATTTTTTTCATGAATTGTGTAGAAATATCCTTCCGTTTCGGCGTTGGACAGATTTCGTTTTATGCAAAATAAATACATCTAAAATTACTATTATTTCGCGGACTAATAAATTTGTTCACATTGGACAGATTTCAGCATTATTCACATTCCGGATTAAACAAGTTTTACTGTTTATTGTAATGTTTTAATTATAATGGTATGACTTTGTAACAAAGGTATCGCGTCATAGCCGAGCCTTTTAAAGTATAAATCATTATCGTTTCCTTTATCTCCTATTAGAAGGATAGGGCATCCACAAAGCGCCGCTAACGGATACTATTCTGAGCCAACTTCTTTACCTCCTTCCAGGTTTTCTCCTCCTTTGCAATTTCATCAAGGATGGTTGTCTTCCATGTCTGTTGTGGTCTGCCTCTTCCCCTTGGTGGTTCCATTTAAATATAAATCTTCTTCTTCTTCACTTCCTGGTTTAGGCAAGAGTTGCCTGTTATGGCTTAATAAAATTCATGGCAAATCTCCGTTGAGGCATTAGCCACAAAATTAAAATTATAATATAAGATTATAAAATTGTTACCTCGAATATTGAATTCAGGATCAATATATATAGACCTATCCCCTACTCCTTCTGCTGATATGGAACTAGTCCCGAAAGCCCTACAGAGAATTAATGTTCTCCAAAGTTAAGGAGACGGACCTACAACGTAACAATTTTATAATTTTATATTGTCATTTTAATAAGTTCAGATTATCAGAAGAACAGACAGATTTTAGGAAAGGAAAAAGCTGCACAGACAACGTATTCACTTTAAAACAAATAATAGAGAAGCGAAGAGAATTCAACTTCGAGACACACATCCTCTTTATAGATTATAAGAAGGCCTCTGATAAAGAGTCTAGACCAACATAATGGAACACATTAAGTGAAAAAGAAATTCCACTATACGTGATAGCAGTAATTATGAAAATGTATGAGAAAATAAAAATAAATCAAAAGGAGCCAATACATATAACAGGAGGAGTTAGACAAAGTTGTACACTATCAACCACTCTTTTTGACATGATAAGATCATGGAAGCAAATGACGACTGGGGGAATTAACTTAGGAAATATAGTAATAAAAACAGTAGCCTTTGTAGATGAACAGATTTTAAATAGTAAACACAGAGGACAAATAACAAACTAAATAAGTTTAATTTATTATAACAGGAACACTAAAAAGAACTTTGAAAATTAAGCCAGGAAAGACTCTATAATGAAATTATTCAAGACAATGGCAGTCCTATTATTACTTATGGATCCGAAAAATGGACAGTGATAACACAAAATCTGCCAGAATACAAGCTGCTGAAATGACAATCCTTACACCAATAGTAGGATATCAAAGAACAGACAAAAAAAAAACAGAAATAAGACAACTAAAAGTAGAGGAATTAAACACAACAATAGTGAAATACAGAACAAATTGGAAAGAACACTTGGCAAGGATGACTGAGAATAGAATACCAAAAACAGCATACAGCTATTCACCATGAGAAAGAAGTAGTTTGGGAAGACCAAAGAAAATCTGGAAACAGCAGCAATTTGGAGCCGGAACAAGCTAGTAAATAAGCCTAAACTGTGATGATGAAGAAGAAGAAGTGCAGAGCTAAGGAACTATCGTTAGTTAGATTACCCATGGGGGGATTTTTCTCATATAATTTCGGTCAGTATGGAACCGCTACCCACCCAGCATCGTTAGGAATTTAGGTAGTTACATTAAGAAGAGGCTTCTGGTTGGAAAAACTAGCTAAAACGGCCTGGGGAACCGACATGGTCAATACATGTTATCCCTATGACTGACTGTACCTCATGCGTCCCTCGTGGGATCATGGGTGCTCCCCAGTGGGAGTTTCTTAACCACGCTTAATTTAGTTACGCTTATTTACCCATAGATGTCAACGAGTGACATGTGGTTAGCACATCGCCTCAATGAGACATCTATAGACATCTAAGCTATTACTTGAATGGGTGAAGGTCGATTACATTTTGCACAGAGGCTTTTTTTATTCAGGCTTGTGGGTCTTAACGAACCTCAAAATCTTCAGATTCGGGACCCACGGCTTAAAGTTCCTCCCGGAGGACTTACCCCTTGAATTTTTTCCATCCTAAAAATCCATCTATCACGGTCGGGTTTGAACCCGCATCCCTCGCAACTAGAGGCAAGGAACATAACCACTAGCCCACCGAGGCCTATTGTCATCTCTATAACTTACTGGCTGAAACATCGTCCAACTCCGTGACTAATACATGTGAATGTCATGTCTAACAGCCGGCGTGGACCAGCGACCTTCTACACCTATCGCTCCAGTGAGCTAAATTTATTTTTTAACAGTTGTGGTGATATGGTCACTTACAGATTCAACAAAACTAACTCATTGATACTATCGAACCCGGTTGTTCATGCCGCGCGGAAATAAGCCATGAATATAGCCATATCCCGAACTAATAATTTTCAATCATTCCCTACACAATTTACCTCCCTCAAATGTTGCGTAATGATCTCCCACCTCATTCTTGGCCGACCTGAGTGTTTTCCCTCTAGTTTTCCTGCAAGAATTTTCAATGCCCCTCTTTCATTCCCCATTATTGTTACATGCACTGACCACCGCAGACGTATTCTTATTATACCAGACTTCCTTCTGATTTTACTACAAGGCGTTTTCATGCCATTCTTGCCTAATATCCTGCCCATCGCATACTATGAGACTTGTTTTTATTACATCACATTTAAAATAAGCATCCTGTAGTTTACTTTTATATAGTTCTCAGACACTGTTTAGTCAAAAAATGTCCCTAACCACATAATTCTCATTTACATGTAATATTTTCTCATCTCTTGAAGTAAGAGACTATATTTTGCATACATATTACTGGAGGGACAGTAGTTTTATATATTTTTCCTTTAACATTTTTTTGGAGTAGTAAGTTTGGACGACAAGAGTCTCTGCAATGGATTATAGCAAGCGTTTCCAGAGTTGAATTTATGATTAATTTTGTTATATATCTCATTCCTGTTTGTATTTATAGTTCCAAGATATTAAAAAAAACTGGTTACTAAAAAAAGGTTTTTAATGAATACAAAGATTCGAAAAGAGCAATATAAAATATATGTTGCATATTAAAAAGTAAATATATATATATATATATATATATATCATCATCATCATCATCATCATCATCCGGTATCATGGCAGCTGCCGCCGTCTTCCGGAAACCAAACGCCATTCCTCTCTGTCCATCCATTGATCTTCCTCCAATCCTCTGATATTCATAGCTGCTTGTATCCCTTCTATCCAAATTTTCTTCGGTCTTCCTCCTTTCCACTGGGATCCATTCCATAACAATTTTAGGAAATCTCTGCTCTGGCATTCTTCTGACATGGCCATACCACTGTAATCTTTTCTTTTCTATAATGTCTGTGTGTCCGGCACCCTTTGTACACCCATAATTTACCTTATTTAGAAGTGGATTTGTAAGTTGCCAACTCAGGAGTCGTAGGGGCACATGGGATGTTTCCAGATGCGTCTTGCATCGTTTCTAGAAGGAACGGCTTATTGATTGAGTTTCCATTCGAGAAGATCGGGACTAGGCTTCCAGATGGTTCGACCTCTCATACATAAAGAGACGCAAGTCGACTGACAGTCGATTTCTGTTAGTTAATAAAATTTTCTACAATTTGTTTCTGAAACCTGTTATAGTTTGACAGGCGCTGACATAGAGGTCCGCAGGTTACGTTTTGTCACAGGTTGTCGCGTATATTCCAGCAGATACTTGTGATGACGTTACATCCAGTTTTTATCGAGGAGTTGTACTGAAAGAAGGCGTATGAATAGTTTAGTGGTTATCGTTTCTTGTTTCTATTTCTTCTAATATGTTTATTTTCCTATTATCGTTTTCTCTGTGCATTATCGAGAGGGGTTTTCTATTGTGTTGAACTGATGACCTGTGTTTGTTAACCTTGCTTAGCGAAACTTGATTCGCCTCCATCTAATATATAAAAATGAATGTTTGTTTGTTTGTCTGTTCGTACTTTATGCGCGGCCATACGGTTGATCCGATTGTGATGGGGCTTTTTGCAAAATGTTCAAGAGATTCCCGGGATGAACATAGGCTATAAGAGAGTTGTGATATTCAACTCCTACAACCCTTAAAAATAGCCCTTTGTAGTGGAAAACGTGAAAAAAGTAGCTCTTTGGACGTTTAAATGGCTTACATTGCCTAAACCAAAACAAATACACAACATTAATGTTCCCAGAATTGAATATCTCAGAAAGCTCTACAGAAAAGTCTGCGACAGCATACATTTATATCTTGCGGGTAACTCACAATAACCATAAGAAGATCGACACAAGTACATCGATTCCTGTGCAAGCATAGCAGCACATAACAAATTTTGCTTTTAGCTCTTTTATGCCAAGACGATCGAGATAAGTAGATTCCCGGACAACACCGGGTAATCAGCACGGGGAATCTTAAAGTAATTACGATATATTTATAATTATTTTTCATTTTACTTATTCAACTTATCATAAGAAGTACGTTAATTTCCGTCTTTCAGCTCATTTATGCCAAGAAGATCGAGACGAGTAAATTTCCGGACAACGCCGAGTAATCAGTACGGGGGTATTTAAAAATATAAATTTATAATTATTTTTCCACTTATTTATTCAACTAAACATAAAAGCACATTAATTTAATTTATTTAGGCGTAGCAGCGCACGCCGGGTATTAGTTAGTTTTTTATAAAATCAGTGAAATGTTCTTTCGTTAATACATTATTGATCTTCTTGGTGATAAAATCGTAAAATATATAGTCAGTATACCCAATTCACCAATTAATAATTAAAACAATGTTTCAACAGCGAAGCTGTCATTTTCAAGACTAAATATTAACTTTCAATATTGGCTCAATATTTAGTCTTGAAAATGACAGCTTCGCTGTTGAAACATTATTTTAAATATTAATTGGTGAATTGGGTATACTGACTGTATATTTTACAATGAAATGCTCGTTATATCTCATCATTATCATCATCTTCAAGGTATGAGCTGGTTGGCCCGTTCCGCTCCCCGATGCACTATATGCTGCAGGTGCAGGTCGTCCTTCCAACGTCGTTTTGGTCTTCCTACATTTCTTCAATCGTTATATCTTTATATCTTATTTTAAAATTTCTAGTTGTAAATCCTATATAAAAGTTCTCATAACTATTGGATTTAAGTTTATATACTCCTTTATTGATGTATATGTTGCTGTTTTCTATTTTATTTGATATGATGTTAGTTTATTATTAAGTTTAGTATGCTATTCTTACGTTTTTGTCACTTTTTAATTGTTTTGACCAGTTTTTACACGCTTTATATTAGCTTGACCTGTGTATGTCTATGTAACGGAATCTTTCAACACGATTTTCACCGACTTAAAAACATTGGATCGACTTGAAACTTTGTATACTTGTAAAGGACCAATGACAATAAAATAATTTCATAATTTTTTTCTAAGATCCTGAACAGGATCATCAGGACATCAAAAAATAAAGACCGGTATAATAGGTTGCGGATTTATCGAATTTTTAGTCCATCGTTGTATAGGTCGCTGGTTCAAATCCCGCCCGAAGGATGTTTTTAGAAGAGTATTACTTTTAGGTCATACTACAATAGTATCGAATTTAAAGATATTTACATTTTTATCTTATTCTGTAAAATATTAATGACTTTTTTTTAAATTTACCATGTTGTAATTTATCCAAAAAATATGAGGATACGATTAACTGTAACTATTTATCTATATTAAAATATTCAAAATAGACACTAAAAACATCGTAAGCAATTAAATTTTCATGGGATTCTGGTTTATGAAAATCAAACTAAAAATAAAATAGTCAAACTAAAAAATAAATAAAAGTTTAAAAAACTAAAACAACACGCTTTATTAGAAAATCGAACTAAACAATGAAAAATAGTTTTAATTTCCAACACGCTTGGGTTAAAATTAAACAGGCCAACAAAAAAATCATCTCCAACACATCTAGAATAAAACTAGAGTTATCTATAAAAAAAATTACCATCAAAAGCGTGGGGTGCTTTTTATGGTTTTTACGTTTTCTTCTTATAGACTTTATTGTATCATTAATTTAATTTTAATTGTATTTAGTTTCATTCTATTATTAGACATTAATTTCATTATTATTCAATATGACAGATAATGAATTGTTCAATAACTATTATTGTAACTTTTTTTTGTATTCATATGTAACATGTTTGTCCTGTATAATATGACTACTATTGTAATTTTTTTGTATTCATGTGTAACATATGTTTGTCCTGTTTTATATGACTATTATTGTTTTTTTTTGTATTCATATGTAACATATGCTTGTTCTGGTGAGTGGAAGAGAAGGCCACATGGCCTTAACTCCACCAGGCTAAATAAATAATAAATAAATAAATAACTATATATATACTTTTACCCATATCTGTTTATTATCAAATAAATTAATTGATATAGAGCACCCCACGCTTTTGATGGTAAAATTCTTTTTTTTTTTTTGTAAATAATTCTAGTTTTATTCTAGATGTGTTGGAGATGATTTTTTTGTTGACCACTTCAATTTTATCCCAAGCGTGTTTGAAATTAAAATTATTTTTCATTTTTTAGTTCGGTTTTCTAATAAAGCCTGTTATTTTACTTTTTTTAAACTGTTACTTATTTTTTATTTTTTACTTTGGTTTTCTAATAAAGCGTGTTCTTTTGGTTGTTTAAACTATTATTTATATTGTTTTGTTTTCTGTATATGCGAGGGTTATACATTTTGGTTTGTTTTCATTTTTTCTTTGTCCAGTTTAAGTTGTATTAGTAATTCTTGTTTTCATTTTTGTTTTCTTATTAGTTGGTTGATTATTTTTGGTTATATCTATTTTAAGGACGACTGCCACAACAGGTACAAATTTTATTGTTTTAATTACGGTATTTAACAATAACCTCAACGGAACAAAATGTTTCTTAAACAAATTTATAAGTAAGAAATCAATGTTTGCGGAGGGGCTATACTGAAAAAGTTCGATGCCATATATTTACAAAATGGCAGCTTAAAGTTCAATATTCTACTAAAGAAGATACAGTAGTTTTCTATACAGAAAGTTTGTGTGTTCCATAATTTTTATATTACTCTACAATAACCAACTACCATTAACGGGTACTAACATGCAGGTTAAAAAAACTGAACGTTGTACTTTAACAAAAACCTGAGCGAAGTTTTATTATTGAAAGTTATTTTTCTTGTCTTTATGACGCAATAACTTAGTTCCTTTGTTATTACTGGTGCTGCCGCAGGCACGCGTGCGTCGAGACGTATTATTACTTCCAAAAGCACAATGATGCCACATGTTTTTCACAAAATGGCGTCTAGTACAAAACTTATTGTATCTCATTTTGTTGTTTTTCATATGAAAACAAAGGTAGATAGAGAATCATGAAAACTGCTTTCAAAATGGAAAATGCAACTCACATTTAAACTTAGTTTAGGAAAATATAGAAGCAATAAAATGCAACAGTTAAATTGAAACAAAACGTACGAAACTTTTTATAGAGTCTTTCCTCAGATTCCTTTTTCACATACAAGGAGTTAAAAAAGCAACGCTCTACTTGATCTAACTAACTCACTGGCTCTACCGAACCCGTAGGTTTATGGTCGCGCGGACATAAGCTCTCCATACATCCCTATCCTGAGCTAATGTTTTCCAATCATCTCTGTATAATCTTCTTCCTTCGATTAATGGTTAATATTATTCTCCCATCTCATTCTTGATTTACTAACTGGGCGTTTTATTCTCTCGTTTTCCTACAAGAAGCCTCCATGCCCCTTTTTCATTCTCCATCGTGCCACATGACCTGCCCATAACACTCTACGAGTCTTAACTGCTCTTATTATATATCGTTTCCTGTAAAGTTAATGTATCTCACTGTTATGTAGTCTTCTCCATTCACCTGTCTGTTCATTTTTCTTTGGTACAAAAATGTTCCCAAGATTTTTATTCTCAAATATTCGTAACCTTTTCTCCTCCCTTAAAGTAAGAGTCCATGTTTCGCTTCCATATAATATAACTGGAAGAGTTACAGTTCAAACGCTCCACTTGATCGACTATATTAATTCAAGTCAATGGAATAAGCCAATGGATACAATGGAAAATACAGTTCATTTTCTTCAGAAATTTAATATATGAGGTAAATATAGCTTATAGTGAATTAAAAATAAATATTTAACCATTAAACTGGCAAAACATTGATTTGTGGTACTAGTTATTTAAATGTGTCTGAAGCAGTGAAAACAAACTCGCGTAAAACAATGCTACTGTGTATTCTGTAATTCGACATAAAAATAAGGAATTTATACTCGTTCGTTTTTTTCCATCATTATATTAAATGTGACAAATAGATAACAACTGAGTTTTCTCATGTTTTGAATTCTCGGTCATGACGTAGATAAGGACAGAACTCCTCTTCCGAGACAAGTAGATAAAAAACACCTGCAATTAACGATGCAATTTATAAGACGTTTGTATGTGATTTATATACAGGTACTGGGACAAAAAACGCTAATTAGGTGGGACAGCGTAATAAACAGGCGCGTCTTATCGAGGGCTCACTGAACATGAAATGTTAAATGTACTCCTGTTCTCTAAACTGTGTGTCTGATAGTAACACGAGGCTGGAAGGAGATACTCCAGCGACAGATTTAAGTAGCGCAGCTGTTTGCTACCGTTTAATTACTAAATGTAATGTGTTTAGGCGGTGTGTTGTGGCCCCCAGTAATTTCTATGGTAGTCATGGTTACCAACATCAAATGCTACATTTGAATTGCCAACACACAGATGAGAGCTTCGATTGATGCAATGCAACAGTGACCCATAGCAAGCTAACCCTAAAGGGGATCAAACCCAAGCCATACATAACCAATTTTATCGAAGCACTTGCCTGTGAAGGGTTATGGGTTCGGATTTAGCTTGTGGCACAAAATGTGTTTGGCACGATTCCAGAGAGTGATTAATTAGGTCGGGTAATTATGGTCATGTAAAACAACCAAGGTCAAATGAAGGGTAAGTTATGCTTGTAATCTATTATACAAATTAGTAGAGAGAGGTTGCAATAAAACAGGAGTTTGCATATCTTCCAACTCATGAAATTGTACGAACAAAATTATACATGCCTTAACATCAAATACCTATCTTCCCGCTTTCATTTCATATCCTCCAATCACAGATTGAATACATGATCACACCAAAATCTACATTCAAAACCACAGAACCTCCCATCATTCTAATTTATACACCGTATCAACTGCTAGATACTGGATCTCGCTACAAGAGATTAGATGTTATAGGACATTAGCTTTAATTAACTCATTGGCACTATCGAACCGAAAGGTTCGTGGCCAGGCGGATATAATCACTCCATATATCCCTATCCTGAATCATTCCCTGTATAATCTACTTCCCTCAAATCATGGTTAATGTTATTCTCCCACCTCATTCTTAGTCTACCAACTGAGTGTTTCCCTCTGGTTTTCCTACAAGAAGCTTCCATGTCCATCTTTCATTATCCATTTGTGCCACATGTCCTATCCATTGCAGTCTACAGGACTTAATTGTTCTTATTAGACCTGATTTCCTATAAAAATAATGTATCTCACTGTTATGAAGTCTTCTCCATTTGCCTGTCTGTTCATCTCTCTTTGGTCCAAACATTTTTCTAAGAAATTTATTCTTAAAAATTCGTAATCTTTTCTCCTCCCTTAACGTAAGAGTCCATGTTTCGCATCCATATATTGTAACTGGGAGTATAACGTTTTATGTATTTTCAGTTTAACGCCTTTTTTTTTTTTTTTTTTTTTTTTTTGAGAGGAGGTGTTGTGTTGCATAACAGCATTACTAGAATTGAGTCTATGTTTAATTTGTTTGTGCATCTCACTCCTATTTGTAATCATTGTTCCTAGGTATTTGAATTCAGCCACTTCTTCTAAATTTCCCTCATTTGTCATGAACTATCTACTTCCATTATATGATGTATTTCTGTGTGTGAACACGTATTATATTTTATTGAAGTTTACTTCACCTAAATTGCTTAGTGTTACTCAAATAGAATGTGTGTGTGTTGGTCCTTAGTATCTCCTCGTTATCGCTATAAATATTTAATTATCATAAGTAATGCCACGAGTGATTTCCAAATTATCGATAAATTCATGACTCACGAAGTGAGGAGTGAATTTATTTAGAGAATTTGGAAATCAAGAGTGGCATTTGTTAGGACTATTTAACGAATAAAATTAAGCTGTTTATTCACAAATCATTATTTAACTATATTTATTTTAAAATATTTATATATTTAATGTAAACGGCGATGTTTGAAAACAAATGGGAAACGATTGGTACGCTTCATTTGCTTCTTTTGTTCATCACTGCAACCAGATCATAATATTATTTATTGCCAAAGGATCGCAATGTTGTAAGAATGCACCCTAGTGGAGAAATCTATAACCAACGTTATAAGTATTAATTAATTTGATGTCCTATGATGTAAATATGTCAATTACATTTTTCTGCAACGCCAATTCCTGGAAAATAATTCGTTTAAGAAAATGCAAACAGTGGTTTCTTTTTTTTTGGGTATAATCAATTGTTACAAATGTTTTTATATTGTCTATCGCATGCGGTTTCTGCTGACATTCATGCACTATATATGCAATCTGGTAGCCGCATTTCTTTGTGGGCCAGTCACTGCAAAATAATGATATAACCTATTCAGAATGTTAAAAAGGAGGTGCTTTCTTTATTATGATAAACTTTAATTGGTAAATTTTAGGCAAAACACGACTGTGATTGTCTTCTTCTTCATCTTCTTCTTCCGAATGCAGTATTGGGTGATGATGCCCGTTCTGCGACTACAAAAACTGATCTTTCCATCGGTTGAAGGGTCTTCTGAGGTCTCTTTTGCCTTTAGGGTTGAGGTGGTAAATCATCTTTGGTAAACGGGAATTTGACATTCTCTGGACGTGTTGGAACCATTTAATCTGATAATTTTGTATGTGTTCAACCATTTCACTACTATTCCACTGCATCCTTATCTCATCACTTTTCATTCTATCCCTTAATGTTACTCCAGTTAGTGATCGGAGGAATCTCATTTGTGAACTATTAATGCGGGATTTATCTTTTGCTCGAAGTGTCCAGCATTCACTTCCGTATAGTAGAGCAGGTTTGGCTATGGCATTATGAAATCTCAATTGGATTTCTTTCCTCATTTGTTTTCCAAAATTTCTCCTGTGATTGTTTGTAAATAAAAAATCATTGAAATGTGATTAGTCATTGACTCCCATTTGGGAGTTAAATAGTTGGCAAAAACCAACAGCTTATTAGGACATTAAACTTATTAAAATTAAATTAAAATATCTTTATTTTATAATAACACAGCTCTACAAAAAAAAATGTTGCCCTGGATATCTCAGCGAATTTCTATGTTTTCAAATGCACAGTTTACGAATATATTCATGAAAGTACTGAACATGCTCTAGTTTTTATGATTTTTGGGTATCTTATGTCTTAAACAGTAAACGGCTTGTTACTAATAAAATTTATGGTTCCAGTCATGATTTGATTTCTGCGTATTTTTTTCGCGTATACAAACATCACGTGATCGCCACACAAACACCCCTCACTCCGCACATCGGCCGTGATCTCAGTTATTTGACAAAATTAAAGTACTCACGACGTGTATCTGGATATGACAAAACAATTCCTCTAAGCGTTGGAAAAGGAAGGAGAATGTTTCAAATACATTTGTAGAAAATTTCCTAAGTTCAGTATGTAAAAGTTAAAAGGCAGAATATTTGTTGGTCCTCAAATTCGACAATTGATGAAAGATGCAAATTTTATCAAAGTTATGACTGTTCCGGAAAGCGAAGCTTGGAAGGGTTTTGTATTGGTAGTAGAAAATTCCCTAGGTAACTATAAAGCACCAAATTATAAAGAAATTGTGCAAACACGTTGACAAGCTTCAAGATTCTAGGAGCCAATATGAGCATAAAGTTACACTTTCTCCACAGTCACCCGGATAGATTTCTGGATAATTTAGGAAATTATAGCGACGAACAGGGAGTGTGCTTTCACTAGGATCTAAAAGTAATGGATGGCAGATTACTGCTGGTCTTTAAAAAGAGATTTGTCCCCCATAAATTATAGAAGAAAATCTTATAAAGGCGTTTCACTGAAGTATAACATGGGTTTCCGATATTTTTCGTTTATATTTATCGTCGGTGTTTTGTATATTTGTTATATTAATTTTCAAAAACAACATTGACATTATAAATATATCTGTATATATTTTTTCATTATTTTTCCGATGTTTGTAGTGTAAAATGAAAATAAAGATTAAAAAAAAGCCAGAGCAAATCTTCCAAAAATATTGATAGTTTCATGAATTGTGGGCATAAATATATCCGAAATTAATCTTATATCAAGGGCAACAAAACCACTGTTGATCAGTGTAATTATCCTCTTAGTAAATTACTTTATTGTCTCTGTTTTCGATTCTCTACTAATATCTACTAAACTGATGGATTTAAATGTCTGTTTAATTCGTATAAATCTGTCCCAGTTATATTATATGGATGTGAAATACAAATTCTTACTTTAAGGGAAGAGAAAAAATTACGAGAATTTGAGAACGAAGTTCTTACAACATAGTCAATACAGTTCGAATCTAAATCTAAATGTAAATAAAATGAAAGCAAAAAATTATTCGAACACTCAAGACTATTATGTCCCATGAACAATAACATTCCGACTATTATATTAAATAATAAATTCCATATGTTAATGTTGTTAAAAACTGGGAATTTTATATAGACTATAATATAAATTATAATACGTAAATTGAACATCTGGAAAGATCTTCTCTATAATCCATTTCAGTCCCAAGAACTTTCTTCCAAATCTTAGTGATGTTGCATTTCCACTATTGCGGCGTTGTACTGATGGATTGTTGGATGAATTGCAGCGTGTTCATAATATGTGACCATCGATAGTAATTCTGCCCGAGGGCAGGTCTATCACTGCAATCATAGCATTTTCATGCTGTGCTTGCAGCTTTACAATTATATATAAATTAATTAGTGTATAATGCTATTGTGTTATTATTTGATTGTAATATTAATGTGTTTTCTTTATGTAATCGTAATGTTAATGTTTTTCTAGTGTATAATGCTATTGACTGGCCGATAGCGAGGAGATACTAAAGGCCAACACGCACACACTATTGAGTAACACTAAGAAATTAGGACTGGAAGTAAATATCAGTAAAACTAAATATATGGTCACACGTAGAAATACATTATATAATGGAAATGGACAGCTAATGACAAATGAGGGAAATTTTGAGGAAATTTGGTCTGAATTCAAATACCTAAGGACAATAATCACAAATAGGAATGAGATGCACAAAGAAATTAAACATAGGCTCATTCAATTCTGGAGATGCATGCTATTATGCATTGCATAGACTTTTGATGTCCCAACTGCTTTCAAAAAACGTTCACCTGAAAATATATAAAAAACACTATTGTTCTACCAGTTCATTCTTTTTTTATTGGGTTGCGAAACATGGACTCTTACTTTAAGGGCGGAAAGGAGATTACGAGTATTTGAGAATAAAGTTCTTAGGAAAATTTTTTGGACCAAAGAGAGATGAACAGACAGGTGAATGGAGAAGACTACATAACAATGAACTACATGGTCTTTATAGGAAGCCAGATATAATAAGAACAGTTAAGTCCCGTAGACTGCGATGGGCAGGACATGTTGCGCGTATGGGGAATGAAAGACTTGCATGGGAAACTTCTTGTAGGAAAGCCAGAAGGAAAACGCCCAGTTGGTAGACCAAAAATGAGGGTGGGAGAACAACATTAACTATGATTTGAGGGAAGTAGATTATACAGGGAATGATTGGAAAGCATTAGCTCAGGATAGGGATGTATGGAGAGCTTATGTCCGTGCGGCCATGAACCTACGGGTTCGATAGTGCCAGTGAGTGAGTGAGTGTGAGTGAGTGATAATGCTATTGTGTTATTACTTAATTGTAATATTATTGTGTTTTCTTTATGTAATTGTAATGTTTTGCTGTTTTGTTGTTTATTTTTCTTTACACTAGTACCAATTATTACTTTATTGTAACGGACTGTCAACAGCACGTACGGCTTACTGCCCGTGCGACCCATATTTGTAAATAATATTGTAAATATCTTACTTTTTGTCTAATAAAGTCCTACTACTACTACTACTACTAGGGAATTGTAGGTGTGGTAGCTTTCCGTTGCTTTCCACACCGGAGAAGGATGATGATATGTTAATGATGATGGCCATATTCGGGGACAGTTTGGGCTTTAAAGTTTTTCTGACATTTGTCTTACAGGTGAGGAAAAACCCCGATAAAAACCTCACCCAGAAAAACTGTCCCGACCGGGAATCGAACCCGGGCCCGCTGCGTGACAAGGCAGCATCTACCTCGAGACCACAGCGGTGAACATATAATATGTGTATCAGATTCATATTTAATGTCCGAAAGTATAAACATATTCCTTCATTTTTCAACGAATTATCATGGCTCCATCTCAAAGATAGAAGAAAATTACGCTACCTAGATTATCTTACTTAAGATTCAACATGCTTCGACTCCCATTACTTGGCCTCTCGTTTCCAGTCTCTATCCTCCAACCATAATTTAAACACACAATCACATCACACACATCATAATCTATGGTTAATATACCGCAACATAGGGTATCCCATCACTCCACATTATTTATACTACCTCTAGTTCTCGCAACTGGAATTCCTTACGACAGGAAATAAGGAGCTGCCGGATGATAAAATAATTTAAAATAAATCTAAATTTATATTTGCTTTAACTTTGGCTTGATAAGTACCTTCATGTGTAATGCACATGTATTATTCTTCTTCTTCTTCCTTTCAAGTATTAGGCCAAGGCCTGTTACGATCCTATAGAAAATTTTCCCTTATGGGAAATTCTCATATAAGACTTGAAAGCATAATAATAGTCCCTTCGATTGGTTGCTGGCCAAAGGAAGGCAAGACCAGTGATGGGGCTGCCATCTTATAGCCTCTGGTCAGGCTTTCTGGAGAAGAAAAGAAAATAAAGGAAAGAAGAAATGGAAGAAAGGAAGGACTCCCTAGCCCTCGGATGCCCTAATAGCGTCGGGGTCGAAAAAACAAGAGTTAACCAAGAGAGGTTATTATTATTATTATTATTATTATTATTATTATTATTATTGTATGCTCCTTGCCTCTGGTCCCGAGGGTCGCGGGTTCAAACCCGGCGGGGTCGATGGATTTTTTAGAACGGAAAAATCCAAGGAGCAAGTCCTCCGGGAGGGACTTCAAGCCGTGGGTCCCGAGTCTGAAGATTTTCAGGCTCGTAAAAAATCCTTAAGCCTGAATGGAAAGGCCTCTAAGCAAAATTTACCGAATTTTCCCGTCCTAGTAATACCTTGGTTTCCTAGATGTGAGTATGAGGCGGAACGCTGACCACGGACCACTCAAAATGACATCTGTACGAAAACAAGTGTAACTAAATTAGAATGGTTCAAATTCTTCCCTGTAGGGCAGAGCGCCTAAATCTCTGTAAAGGGAAAAATGGGCTTACAAAAAAAAAATATTATCAATGCTGTTGTTGTGTTTATCATATAAAATGTTGTATGTATATGGAATTTACATTGCAATTTTTCATGTCTCTTTAATTCATTACGATTAGCATATTGTATATATATATATATATATTTTATAATGTTAATATATATTTATTACATATCAATCTGCAGGAAGAAGAACACCAGGACGACCACTCGAAAGACTTCTGGATGGTGTTTCTCTTGAGGCCGAAACAGGTCAACAAATGACATTTGAGCTGGTTGAGTGGAAGAGAATAAATAAAACATTATTTTAATTATTATTACTATTATTGAGTGTTTATAATAATAGTTATGTTCTGTAAACAAAAACAAGTATCTTAGTCAAAATATCTCTCGAGATGAGAATTATAGTTACAACTATATATACATAGTGTTCTGCCCAAGAGCAAGTCTTTCACTGCAAACTCAGCATTCTCCGTTCTTATATATATATATCAAACCTCGGAATGTTTAAGATCATCTTCTTGCACCCAATTAATCTCTTATCCGCATTTATCTGTCATTCCAATCTGCAACGTCCAATATATTTTCCCTCATACTGCTTAAAACATCATCACTCCACTTCATTTATGGTCGTAGTCTTCTTCTTCTTCTATTTGGGAATGTCTTCTTTTAGTCTTTAACATGATCATATGATTTGAATAATTTATTTTCTTTTTCTTTTGTTTTTAAATCCACAATTGAAGTTTGAGCATTCACCTTTTGTTTAATTACACCGATTCTTATTTTGTCTTTCTAGAGATTCCAGCTGTACGTTCCAAAAATCCATTAAATTTAATTTGAAGTAAATAAACATTTTCTAGAAATTGATGTTTATATATATATATATATATATATATATATATATATATATTTATTCTCTTTTAAAATGCTTACTTGATATAGAAGTCAGAAGTTGTCAGATGTCCCACTGCCTCTTATGATAGAGAATTATATATAAGGAAAAAAATAAATGTTTGTGCTAGGGGCCTGAGTGGTGCATTTGGTAGAGCACTAAGGTATGAAGTTATAGATCTTGGATTAAAATCCCGGTACAGGTGTTTATTTTTCTTTTCATACCGTAATTGGCTTTCATTGCTAAATGTTAAAATTTAATTATAACATCGAAATAAAGAAGCGTTACTGCTATAAAGTATATATTCTCTTTAAATGCTTTCTCATTATAGAAGCAACGAGATGGCAATGTGACCAATGTCCCGCTGCATCTCAAATCAGAGAATGACATGTAAGGATGATAGAGAAATGTGCTTGGAGCCTGAGTGACGCAGTTGGTAGCGTATTAACGCATCAAATTAGAGGACTCGTGTTCAAATCCTGGTTCAGTTGTTTATTTTTCTTTTCATGTCGCGCACACGCACGCGCACACGCACGCGCACGCACACACACACACACACACACACACACATATATATATATATATATATATCAATAACTAAATTAAATTATGCAGAAATGGATTTTTGGAGTCATTCAGCCGGAATATATATATCCGAAATTATATTAATTATAAACCACATGGAAGGAGACATGTTGGACGCCCACACAGAAGATGGTCTGAGCAATTTTAACAATTCTAGCTTTCATGAAACCGGAATGAGCCAACAGGCTTATTCCCTGGATGATGATGACATATCCGAAAACACAGATCATGTTTGAAATTGATTTATGTTATAAAATATTAAAATATAAAATTAGTACCTGGTAAATCAGTCATCCTCAACTAAACTGAAGTTCTGTTATAAAACTTCAAGTAGTTAAAATATTAAGGCTTTTCAAAAACAATGTTTCATCTTCTGCATTTAAAACTGGTAGGACTACTCGTTGAAATTCAGAAGATGAAATATTGTTTTTGAAAGGTCTTCATATTTTAACCACATGACCAAGTTTTATAACAGAACTTTATTTTAGTTGAGGGCTACCGATTTACCAGGTACTAATTTTATAGTTTAATATTCTATTACATAATCTCAACGGTGTTTTAAATTCAATTTTAAAAGTATTGATTATTTATCTTGTCAAATAATTAAAACTATAATAGTCAAAATCTTAATAACTACTAAATTACTTGATAATACAGTTCACTGATTTATTCTTTGAAACTTTATGCTTTAAACTGATCAATAATTTCGCGAGAAAAAACAAATGAGATTTTGAATTATTATCGTAAATTCAATCAAACTTAGAACAAGTTCATGGAACAAATGAATGCGTTTTCAGGGGAAATGTTTTTAATTAACTTTGACCGCGTTCGGATTTATCCCAGTTCATATTTGATCACCACAGTGGAAATTCAATAGGGGAAGGTTGCCCGAAGTGGTTGTTTGCACTAAACCGTTGCCTCCGGGCAGCGCTTCAATTCACTCAAAAACTTTGAGTTTACCCGGTATTTGCAAAAAGCAGCCGCTAGTGGCATGTGTTCTAACTTCTTATAGTTTTTCAAACATTCCTCAAGTCAAGCGCATCTCAAATATTGCATCGAAATTGAACAAATGTTTATAGGTACCGATTAATGATTAAATATTTTTATTATAACAAGTGGCAGAAGTAAAAACTACCAATAAGAAAGTTTAACAGTTCACGTAAGGTAAGTTGGAAATAAAGTGGGGTAAAATGTAACTTGTCATAAAAAATTATATCTCTAATTCTTATTACCTGATATTATTACAATTGAAGGGCTTGGGGCAATACATGATAAGCCACATATTGTTCCTTCTGAGATATAAGGGTTTTAATGTTTAAAAATTATAAACACTAATTGGGCTGTATTGTTGTTAATACATTGTGTGTCTACATGTTTTAACTCATCACTGGCGCACTTACAAATGATTTTATGGATATTTCAATACATTTATTTGCTATCATTGTAATAAATTTCATTTTTAACAGAATGTGGCTTATCATGTTACTGCCCTAAGCCTTTCAATTCATTTATTTAACAGGTTTAACAATGCTTCACAGCATCTTCCTGCGCCCAATTAATCTACTGTCATTCTCCTACACATCTGTCATTCCAATCTCCATCGTCCAATCCTTTTTTTCCTCATGCTGCTCAAAACACATGAATACACGCTATTTTTAGCCGTCTTCTTATTCTTCTTCTACCAAGTGGCACCCATTCCAGTATTCTTGGGAATTTGTCTTCTGTCATTCTTTTTACATGGCCATACCATTTTAATAATTAAAATGTCCCTCTTTCATTGCCCATCGCAGTCTACTTATTATATAATGTTTCCCATAAATATCACGTAGATAAAGAGATCTAGACAGTGTAATTTTCCTCTATCTTTGAGCCATGACAATTCGTTAAAAATGGAGAAATTATTAAAGATTATTACTTATTACAAAAATTATAATAATATCAGATAATTAGTATTAGAGATATTTCTAGTGTAATTAAACAAAATATAAATGCCAAACTTCAACTGTGGATTTAATAAAAAACAAACAAAATTGTATAATCGTGTAAAAAGAATGATAGAAGAGAGATTCCAAAGAAGAATAATAGAATAGGTGCCACTTGAGAGAAGAAGAAGAAGAGGAAGACCAAAAATAACGTGGATTGGTGGTGTTTTGAGCAGAATGAGAAAAAATGATTGGACGATTGAGATTGGAATGTCAGAGAGATGTGGAGGAGAATGAAAGTAGATTAATTGGACGCAGTAAGATGCTATGAAACATTATAAAACCTGCTAAATAAACAAATTATTTTGTGCGCGCGCAAGCGATTATGCGAATACCCACGGAACAGCCACTGGTTTAAATCGTGTAGAATGTAACATGAGAACTCACCTGGAAGACAGCTGACGGCTTTTTCTTCGTCTGAACACTTCTGGGTGAGCCACAAGTAGTCGAACCACTTGATTACTTTGACCTGAAGATGGTTTGGTACCCGCCGCATTCTCATGTAGGTTTTTACACCATCCAACTTTGCTGAAACAAAACCAACATCATCAGTTATAATTTAGGAGTATATAGATTCTTTGGGAGGAGATTATACAAGTGTAATTAGCTAGTTATGCTTTAGGAGATCGATGTATCAAATTTAAGAAGAGAGGACAGCACAAAGTTATGCACGTCCAACGAACCTGACAAATTGGCCACACATAATGGCATTTTCTAAAGAGACTAAACAATTTAGATTGCAATTTCTGTTAGGTATTCCTCATCTCGGATCATAGAAGGCTTGCATGTTGGGATCCATTAGCAGGGGTCAAGTACGAAGAACTTATAATACTTGGATAAAATAAAAAAAAAACTGAGAGCTCAACGAACAAATTTATATTACTGATAATTATAATAATTTCAATATGATAAATGTTTCACATATTTCATTCATCAATCCAATGGCTGATTGGCTCAAATTGAAGCTTTGGCTTTCCTTAACTTTTGTCTCCAATCATTTCTATTTTCCACGGCATTCCGCCAGTTGAGACACTTTTAGTGATCATTAGTAAGGTTTGCAGCAACCCCTTCCTTAATACCATTTCTCCCATCTTTTTGTTTTTCTGTCTTCCATCGCGTCTATCCCCGTAAAACTTGCTTTAAGCACCTTTTTGGTTCTCGGTCTGTTGAGAGCCTTTGTACATGGCCAGCCCATTCTAATTTATTTTATTTAAGAAATATGTGTGTGTGTGTGTGTGTGTGTGTGTGTGTGTGTGTGTGTGTGTGTGTGAGACAGCCGCGGTCTAATGCATATTTTCCTTGCATATAAATCTCGAGGAACGTGGGTTCAAACCTGGCCTGGATCGATGGATTTTTATGATGGAAATATCCAACGGACAAATCTTCCAAGAAGGACTTTAATCCTTGGGTCCCGAGTCTCAAGATTTTCAGGGTTGTAAAAGAACCTCAATTCTGGAAAAAAAGAGGTCCTTGTGCTAAATTTAACCAACTTTCTTCCCTCTAAATATTACCTCAGTTCTCTAATAACGTCCCTTGAGGCGACATGCTGACTACAAATCACTCACGGCATATGTAGGGAAATAAGCGTAACTAAACAAGATTGGGGGGGCACACCGTAGCGTAGCGGTTAAGGCACTGAGCTACAAGCCGGAGGGTCGAGGGTTCAAGTCCCGTTGGGGTCAGGATTTTTAAACTGACCCAAACCCTCTGGCGGCACTATGGCCCTGGGGTCGACTCAGCCTCTAACGGAATTGAGTACCAGACGCTTGTTCTGGGGTAAAGGCGGCCGTCACGCAGGGCTGACAACCCGGCTGACATAAAGTGCCGATTGTCTAGAAAAAGTGGGAGCCTTAACCTCCTACTACCCCAAGGGTCTCCGGGCCTGTTGTGGGATCACTTTTTTTTCTTTTTTAAACAAGATTGATCAATAAATCCGAAAAAGGGGAGGCCAAGGCTAGACTTGGACTGAGAGAGGCATAGGAAGGAAGGAAGGAAGGAAGGAAGGAAGGAAGAAATGACGGAAATAAGTAAGAATATGTACAGTACAACTGGAAGAATGACAGTTTTATGTAGAATAATTTCATGTAAATCTTTTTAGAGAAATTGGGATGATAAGAATTCCTGAAATTCATATATATATATATATAATAAACATAAGTCATATACTAGTTTTATTTAAGTTTTATGAAAAATCCACCATTTTGACTATGTATCCCAGCACAATCTACATTTCTAGCAATAGTCTTCACTTGCTATATGTAGCAATACCTATGCATGTGCGCAGAAAGTTGAATAAAAATAACAAACAAATACTGAATTGTAAATATAGGTATACTATCATAATTTTCATATCCAATACTACCTTTAGCTAAAACTTTACTGTCTAAGGCACAGAAAAAATTGCGTTACTACCATTGTAGTTTAAGCGACTGTAAGTAAGAAGAGTTTGGTAACCCCTGTTATATTTATTTTCTCTCTTTTGTGTTTATAGAAAAATTAATTTCCGACACAATCGGACACCGCGGGAAATTTATATCAAATCGTTTCTTATTTTTCTTCTGTAATCTCGATTTCTGTTACCTTTTCCTTTATTTCTTTTTCTGTGTGGAACAAAGAGCAGAATATTTGTGACTCATTTCCTACAGGCAAACCTTCAGTTCTTTTTTTCACAATTTTCTGTAATTTTACTTCATAGTATGCCTGATTTCAGTAGGCCTACATTACGATTTTATAAAATGAACGACAAATAGAACATTACAGTACAATCCACTGCAATATTCACAATAAGGTTACAATTTTCACCTCGTACAAAAACGAAACTATGATAATCGTACTTAATAAGTTTTCAAGTAAACAGACAATGGATTACTCTATAGAAAATATACGAATATGAAATGCGTTCAAATTCAATAATCTCCAATTTTTTCTCTCACAAATATTTTCCCCATAACATTTGAAACTTTCTTCATTTCTCAACATAATCTCCCTCCAGAAGGTTTTTTTTCCCACCAGGTTTTTTAAGACATTTCTGGCTTTCGCCCCTGGCAATGGCGAATTGTAATCCATTTCTTAGGTTGGGGCACCTGGAAGGCGGACTTACGTTACCCCGATGGCATGATGAGTGATATACATTTTAAGATCGCCGATTCCATAGCTGTTGCGAACGCTTATTCAGGAGTCTGAAATAAAGAAGCGTCACTGCTGTAAAGTAAACATATTGTCTTTAATTTGCTTACTTGTTATAGGAGCTACTAGATGGCAGTAGGGACAGAATAATAATAAATATATAAATATTGTATAAAAAAATAAATGTTTGTACTAGATTTGCTAGGTGGCGTAATTTGTAGCGCACTGGAATATCAATCCAGAGGTCCGGGTTCAAATCTCGACCAAGCATTTATTTTTCTTATCATGTATATATTATGAAATACAATTAGCACAATACACAAATGAAAGTATTTTAAAAATTATATCGAATATCTGAACTCGAGCATGAAATCTCACTTTAATACTTGTATAATAAATAACTATTTCTAAGAGTTTAACTGGAAGCAACAGAATACTTTGCTTATACTCCCTACTTTGTCCGAAATCGAACCCAAGCCTATCCGTCAAAAGACTTGAGAGGTATTATATCAGAGAAAATCTTCCCATGATCCCTTGTTGCGAATAAACACAAAGATGGCTGTATATTGGTCCATCGGGAGTCTGGCATGTTATCTTCATACAAGAACCTGTCATAACTAAAACCCGAGAAAGAGAGAGGATTAAATTAAACACACAGAAACAAAACACCTTTAACGTCTATTATCGTTAAAGTCGAGGATGTAAACAAATTACACTGGGGAGAAGGCCTTCCTGAATGTGAAGCTATGGGCTAAAATACTCACTAGATTATTCATTACGCCATTAGGTCGAAAATGCAAATAATATTGCCTACAAACACGACCTAAAGCGAATGTGTAATATTAGATGGGGCTATAACCTTTGAATGCGATGTTTTATGAAATATGAAACGCCATTCGATGAATTAGAGATTCCGGAAGTCTCTAACAAGTAATGACAGTGATATTATGAGCAGAATGGCTATATACAGGGTGTTAAAAAGTGACAAAATTATTTATAAGTTTAATATAAATTAAATTGTGAATTTGATGAGGGACTGGGAATTGCAGGATGGCGACTGGAAGAATAGAGATGAATAGAGGAAGAGAATCAAAACTTAATATTGGGCACAGGAAGATGTTTTATACATTTAAAACCTGTTTAAAAAATTAAATTTAATATAAACACTCACATATGGTATAAAAAGAAACAACATATTTGGATGTGACTATAATTCATTTTGATCGATTTTTATGCTTAAAATGTTATATTTAAATATTTTTTATTTATATACAGATTTTTAATGTTCACACAATTTTCTGTGCCTGAAGCTTTATTTTTCTTCTCCATTCATCCCTATCCATCCACTCTATGTCCTCCAGTCTCTTGTTCTAATTTCAGTTCTCATTTTTTGCATCCATGAGTTTCGAGGTCTTCCTTTTTCTTCTTCCACGTGGACACCATTCCAATGTTTTTCTTGGTAACTCTTCTTCTTGTACTTGTCGTACGTGTCAATACCAATTTAATTGTTTATATCTTATGCAATCTACTACTGACTATTTAAAATTCATTTTTTCTTATGACTTTGTACCGAAAGTACACTTTTCGTCTGCAACCCTATGTCATCTCTTCCACAGCTTGTGTCTAGATTCAAGAACAGTGCCATTCCTACCCTCTTTACCCACCCTCCTACCTTCCCCCTCCTCTGCGCAGTGCGTATTGCGCGACACAACTTCCACTCTTTCCAGAAACTCTCAAGCACGAAGCGGGAGAAAGAGTCGTCGTTCGGAGCTGGAGCAGAGCAGTTCTACTTTGTTGGTTGGTCCTGAAAGCCGGGGTAGGGTGTATTGGGTGTGGACCCTAGCCCTCGGTTGGATTGTTGTATGAATGTACGTATCGTTGATCGTTATTAATATATTTATATTTCCAGAATGTTGGATTTGTAGACGACCGATTTGGTTAAATTCTATTGTTAATATTGTTTATATTTTTTCTTTAATTTACATATAGGTCAACGATTGTTAATGTTCAGTTCATTTGTAATTATTATATTTATTCAATAGTTGACTCACTATTTGTACATTAAGTATCTTTTAGCTAAAAATGTTTGTTTGCTATTCAACTTGCTATAATATTGCTACTTAGTATATTCCTATGTTACAAGCTTTCTCAGGTCAAATTACTTCCCTTCCCTTTCTTGTTCTCTTGATTATGATATCCTTAGGATTTTGGTACAACTTTCTAAATTACTTGAAGGTATTTACTATTTCATAGTAACTGGTGTATATGTCACGAAAACAGCACATGAAAGAAGGATCAATCTTTGCTTCTCATGGGCCCGGGCAAAGGATTGTAGATTGCGATTCGTATTGTAAACTACTTAAGTTTAAACATAATAATAACATATGTATCCACAGGCACCCAACGCGGTGCAACTTTATTTTTATTTATTTATTTATTTATTTATTTTTTCAATTTTTAACAACTTGCTGCTCTCTTCAAGAAATCCATTTTCATCGACATAATTTCTTGTTGTAAGTTTTTGTTAAATATGCAAAAGCTTCAGCTCCATATGTGACAGTATTTCTCACTATTGAATTATACATTTGTAACTTATTTTTTCTGGTTATATGTCTGTTCCATAGGACACCATTTAACATATTTTAATAATATTGGCTCAATTTTACAAACAGGAATCAGGTGCATCCCAACTTCTCTACAAAAAAAAAAACTAAAAGTATATAAAAAGTGATTTTTCTGTTACACTGTATGAGTATGAAACATGATCTAGTAGTTTACAACAGGAGAAGACATTACTAGCACTTGAGAACAAATTTATTAGAAACACTTCTGAAACAAAGAAAGAGGAAAAGGTAGGAGATTGGAGACAATTACAAATCAGTGAGCTACGTGATCTTTATGGGAAACCAGAGTAACAAGAACAGTCTCCTAGGTGCTATGGGCAGAGCATGTGACAAGAATGGGGAATGAAATAGGGTAATTGAAACATCTTGAATGAAAACCAGAGGGAAAGCGTTCAGCAGATAGGCAGAGAATGAGGTGGAAGAATAACTTTAACCATGATTTGAGGGGCATTGAATTACCTAGGGAATGATTGGGAAAAATTAATTCAGGATAGCGGTGTATGCTAGTGAGTTAATTAGTTTAAACTGAAATAACTAGTCGCTTATTAACTAACTCGTTCACTTATTCACAGGCTCTATGAAACTCGCGGGCATGAGCTACGTACATTCCTATCTATAATTGGACGATGTTATGTATCAACCGTCTAAGCGCCATTTTAAAAATGACATTTTGATGCCATCTGTTGCACTGGCAAATGTACGCACAATTTTAGCGTCAAATCTTTAAATACAGCCTTAATTAGAGCAAATTTAAACGCTCTCTGTCTCATCAGAGATTTGTTTTGCAAAAATGGCTATGAAACCAGATCTTCATAAATGATAATCTAAATTTTGCATCATGCTACTAAGCGCCAAATATTCCCGCTCTTAGATTGTTGATGAATAACTGTTAAACAAGGAAAATAACTTGCAATATTCATTATAGTTAGTTTGGTGCTACAATAAGTACCGTAATGAAGATTGTCTTTAACTATAAACGTATTTTTCTCGAAACTTCCATAATGGTGCATAGCCGGTTGATGCATAATGCTGCCAATTAATATTTTCCCATCATTTCTCTGTATAGAGTACCTCCCTCGAATCATGATTTTCTTTTTCCCTATCTCATTTTCGACATATATTTAAATTATTTCTACTCGTCCATTTTCTATTCTTTTATTAAAAATATTAAAGTAAACCAATGTATCTTATATCATAAATTACCTATTTGAAAGTTAAAAACTAGCAATTTACTGGCAGTTTTATAGATCCTGTAAATAATACAAATATGTTTGATTAATTCTTCTATTCCATAGTATTCTGCCCTAAGGCAAGACCCTTCACGGCAATCATAGCATTTTCATTGCTTTCCACACTAGAGACGATGTTTGGGAACCTTTAAGCCTCAAAGCTTCCTGACATTTGTCATACAGGTGAGGAGAAACTTCGAAAAAATCTCACCCAGGAACCTTGTCCCGACCAGGAATCGAACCCGGGCCCGCTGCGTAACAAGGCAGCACGCCATCTCAAGACCACAGCGGTGGACGATTAATTCATCATCATCATCACACCAGGGATTAGGCAATTGCCCGTTCCGACTTCATAATGCATCAGCCCAACGTCTTCTAGGTCTTCCAACATCACGTCTTCCTCTTGCTTGAAAATTTCTTGCTAACAATGGATATCTCTCCTTAATCATTCCATCCATATGATCAATACATTTCTGTCTGTAATCCGAAAAAATGCACGAATTTTTCGAAAAATGGCTTAAAAAATCGAAAATTTTGCTAATCCAATAAAGGCTGTACTTTCAATACGATTAATTCTTAAAATATGATTTTTATTCAATCCCTAACTATAGTCCGATGGAAGCCATCTCACGCATCCTATACTCCTATTCATTTTAAAAGTGGATTATGGGTATCAAATATAAACCTGGTAACTCGTGTATCTTGCTTGAGACTCTGCATTTCCTCTTATTTTTGTCTGTAACCAAGAAAATTTCTTCCGATTAATTTACATTCTGAATAGCGTTTTTTAACACGCCTGGAACCCTATGTTTGCAAAGCTGTGGAGATGAGCCCTGTGCTGTTGATTAACAACACGGATGGTGGAGGGGATTGTGACGTAATATTGACAGGTAGTACGAGGCATTGTTGTGTTTGACGTAGCCTTTTACGCTTAATACTAGAATAGCCATTGTTCTCTGCGAGTGAGGGAAATTGGAGGTTCTTAAACAGTAGTTCTTGTACCCCTAAGGTGATCATTGTTCTCTGGGAAAGTAAGGAATTAGAGGTTTATAAACAGTTATTCTTGTGCCCATAGAGTGCCATTGTTCATTGTAAATGCGGAAATTAGAAGTTTAATTAAAACATTGGGTCTTATACACCTTACAGTGTTCACTATCCTTTACAAGTGTGAAAATTACAGTCGTTATGCTCCTTGCTCTAGTTCCGAGGGTCGCGGGTTCAAACCCGGCCGGGATCGATATATTTTTAGGACTGAAAAATCCAAGGAGAAAGTCCTCCGGGAGGGACTTTAAGTCGTGGGTCCCGAGTTCGAAGATTTTCAGGCTCGTAAAACATCCTTAAGCCTGAATAAAGAGGCCTCTAAACAAAATTTACTGACATCAACATCTTAGTAATGCCTTAGTTGCCTGTTAGATGCCTCATTGGGTCGGTGTGTTGACCGCATGCCATCCATGATATCTACGAGCAAATAAGGTACCTAAAAATTAACTTGGTCTAGTAACTCCTAACAAAGGAGAGCCTATGGCTTAACATTGGGCTACGGCATTATAGATAGAGTGAAAAATTGGAAGTTCTTGTGCCCTTCGGGTACTATTTTTTTTCGGTCGGCCGCGGTGGACTAGTGAGATTATGTTCGTAGCCTTTGGTTCCGAGGGTAGCGGGTTTAAAATCGCCCGGGGTCAATGGATTTTTTCAAGGAGGGACCTTAAGGTGTGGGTAGGAGTCTGAAAATTTTCAGGCTCGTAAAAGAACCAAAAGCCTGAATTAAAATCCTTCTGTGTAAAATTACTTACTAAATGTGTGAAATAGTGAATGTATTTACAAAATATTGCTATTTCGAGACTTTCAATATTACAGATTTATACAACAAAGACTAATCAACTACATACTACAAGATTGCAATGTTCACTAATAGGATTTACAACAGTGTTGCCATTACTTATTGAATGTCCTAACTAATTAACTAACTAACTCACTGGCTCTATCAAACCCATTGGTTCATGGCCGCGCCGACAAACTCTCCATACTTGCCTATTCTAAGCTAATGTTTTACAATCTTCCCTCAAATCATGGATACTGTTATTCTCCCACCTAATTCTTGGTCTACCAATTGGGCGTTTTCCCTTTGGTTTTCCTACCATAAGCTTCCATGCACCTCTTTCATCCGCCATATGTGCCACATGTCCTGCTCATCGCAGCCTACGAGACTTAACTGTTCTTATTATATCTGGCTTCCTATACATATCAAGTAGTTCGCTATTAAGTAGTTTTCTCCATTCACCTGTCTGTTCATCTCTTTTTGGCCCAACATTTTTTCTAAGAATTTTATTCTCAAATACTTGTAATCTACTTTGCTCCCTTAAAGTAAAAGCCTATGTTTCGCATCCATATACTGGGAGAATAACTGTTTTATATATTTTCAGTTTAATGTTTTTTGAAAGTTGGGAAACAAGAGTCCATGTAATGTATAATAGCTTACATTTCCAGAATTGAGCCTATGTTTAATTTCTTTGTGCATCTCATTCCTATTTGTAATTATAGTTCCTAGCTACTTGAAATCTGCCACTTCTTCAACATTTCCTTCATTTGTCATTAGTTGTTCATTTCTATTATATAATGCATCGACGGTAAGCAATGAAAACGTCATAACTCCATCAATCATCGAAAACCACATAACTCCAGTAGCCAGCACAGAAATATGCGATGCATAATCTGTTGAGAATACGGACTTCAAATTTATTTATAACTTGATTTGTATTCTGTAGTAAAATATGTAGGAACTATTGCTGTATCAATTTTCATAATTATTTAAAACAGTTATTTGTTTCTCCTGTAAAATTTACCAAAATGGTGTTACGAGGTTTTCATTGCCCACCATTTATCTATGTGTGAACATATATTTAGTTTTATTGATGTTACTTAGTCCCAATTCTCTTTGTGTTACTCAATAGAGAGTGTGTGTTGGCTCTTAGTATATCCTCGTTATCGCTAGTAGAAATAACCTTATATTATCAAAATAGGATTAGAACTCCTATAGGAGCAAAATAAGATAGACTTAATTTAAACCAGCAACCAACAGATAATGTAGCAAAATAAATAGTTATATCCAGCTACGGGGAGAGGATGAATGAAGGATGACCATTTACAAGATGGTTTTGATAAAAGCATGAAGTTTTTTAAGAGCCTGAACAGACAGTAATGCCTAACCCTTGAAATGCAAGAAGAAAGAAAAATGGTTATCCGCTTGAGATGGGGTTTGAGGAACATTTGAATTAGTGCATTTGTCGCTTAAATGCTTATACTGTTTACTTATGACGCGTTTCCTGAATAAAGATGTTCGGAAACATGGCTATAAAACAGAAACTCTACCGTTATCAGGCAAAATGCGAGATAATTCTCTTTGTGTTGGGTTTTATAACCAAAAATCTTCTCTTTATGGCAACAATTTAAAGGTTATGTAAAAGAAGGAATTTTCAAGGAAAGAGAAGGGCTAAGAGATTATCTTTTTAGCCCCAGGAGGGAACTATTTTTCACGGCGTTTGAATACAGAAAGCTCCGAGTGATCCTGACTATATCTACTCCAGTAATTAATCATGTTCTTTGATAATAATACGCAACGCTGTTCAACTTTTTTTCCGCACATTGTTGTGTGACAAGATAAATGAGTGGAGATTCCTGCCACGCATGAGTTTTGTTTACCTGCGCATGAAAAAGTAATATGACCGCATATTTTTGCTTTTTTGTTTTAAATGTTGAATTTTTTCCTACTGCATTTACTTTGTTAAACTATTCTAAACAATTTAAACTATTTTTTTTATTTAAATTTCATTTTGAGATGCTTCGATAGCTTTGGCTATAACACGCCTCGGTTCCTACGATTGTCAGTAATCTGTGTAGGTTACATAGCCTATATATTTTTTATGCGATAGTGCGTTTTGTCGTAATAAGTAAAGTAAAGTATTCCCACTACAGGCCTCAGGAGGCCCTTGGGGTAGTGGGAGGTTAAGGCTCCCACTTTTTCTTGACAATCGGCACTTGATGACAGCCGGGTTGTCAGCCCTGCGTGACGGCCGCCTTTACCCCCAGAACAAGCGTCTGGTACTCATTTCAGTTAGAGACTGAGTCGACCCCAGGGCCATAGTGCCGCCAGAAGGTTTGGGTCAGTTTGAAAATCCTGACCCCACCGGGACTTGAACCCTCGACCTTCCGGCTTGTAGCGCAGTGCCTTAACCACTACGATACGGCGTGCCACTTACAGCAATGGAGACCATGATTGAAAGTTCAACTTCCTACATTTCGGGGTTGCCAACCTAAATAACTATACTGTAATAAAATAACTAGGCCTATACTGTAATGTTACGTATTACTCGTACAAACACTAGTGT
>JASPKZ010005705.1:835000-910000 GCA_030220185.1 Diploptera punctata
GCTGTCACTCGGAAACCTTGGGTGATGGAGAAAACCCGATATCATATTTGAATTCAAGTGAAAAAATACTACCAGAATCACATATTGTTCTTTCTGAGACAAAAAAAGTTTATTTTTTGTTGCTCAGTGTTATAGAGAAAAATGGAACATCAAATAAAGACATAGAAAAGTGATTAGTAATGGAAGAAAAACATAGGAATGTTAAACTCTATACTATGGAGTAAAAACATAATTAACAGAACAAAACTAATTTATAAATCAATACTAGAAAGTATAGGCCTAATGTTATATGGATAGGAGGTTTAGACAATGACACAACATGTCAACACTTCAGTTGAAATGGATTTTTGGAGAAGAGCTGCCAGAAAATCACTCTTGGAAACAAATTAGAAAAACAGAAATTAGAAAATAGATGAACGCAGAAAGAAATATAATGGATGAGTTTGAACACAGAAGGCTAAAATGGTATGGACATGTAAGAAGAATGCAGGATGGAAGACTACCAAAGGCCGTCTATGTATGGAAAACTGAAAGAAGGAACAGAAAAGGAAGACCAATTATAACCTGGAAGACCAATTATAACCTGGAAGAACAACATTCAAAATTCAATGAGTAAATTTGGTGTAGCAGATGAAGACACAGAGGACAGAGAACGATGGAGAACTTTAATTAAGGCAAATTTGTAAATGTTTGTTGCAAACTGATAGTCTATAAGCCCGTAGTCATTTGTATTTATTTGTTTATTTATTTATTTATTTATTTTTAATTCATTTTAAAAACTAAGATTGGTTGGAGAAAACCTTCAATGATGACGAGAATTCTCAAAATGAAAAAAAAAAAAAAAACATTTTTAAGAGAAGTTAGAACGACAAGTGCCGCTGTAATTCGTAATAGCATGTGTTTACAGCTATAGAGAAAATAAAGATATAGAAAATAAAGTAAATAAATTTCAGGCTATTTGTGGAACCATAAAAAGAAACTTAGGTCGGAAAACAAGGAAAGATACGAAACTTAAATTATATAAAACAATGGCTGTTCCTTTGTTGTTGTATGGAAGTGAAAATTGGATAATGAAATCAAGGGATAAAAGCAGGATACAGACTGCGGAAATGCTGTTTTTACGTAGGCCTAATGAGAAAGGATGCACAAGAGCGGATAGAATAAGGAATGAAACTATACGAGAAGAATTAAATATATATAAAATTAAAGATAAAATCAGCGAAAATAATAAGAAATGGACAGAACACTTAATGAGAATGAACAACGAAAGAATACCAAAAAGAACCTTCCTGTATAATTCCAGAGGAACAAGAGATGTTGGCCGACCACGTAGAAGATGGACTCCATTTTTAACTTCGCCGGAACAGGCTGCATAGCCTAAACCTTGTAGTAGAAGATGAAGAAGATGATGTGTTTACAGCATTGGGTGTATGTTTAATTTGTTTCTGCACTTCATTCCGGTTTGTGACTATTGTTCCTAGGTATTTAAATTCAGCCACTTCTTCAAAAATCCCTCATTTGTTATTAACTGTCCACTTTCAATTATGTAATATATTTCTATGTGTGCCCATTATTTAATTTTTATTGGTGTTTACTTCCAGTATAAATCTGATTATTATTTTTATTTGGCTTCTAGATTACTAGTTTTGTTTATTCACTATACAATACAGTAGTGTGAAATAATACCGCTGACATCACTATTATTATTCTTTTTATTGAATCTCCAATAACGTGAACCCTATTTCAGCATGCGGTATATTAGGGTTGTAGTTAAAATCATCATCATCATAGTACATTCACGAATTTAGGCCATTTGTTGACCTGTTTCGGCCTCAAGAGAAACACCATCCAAAAGTCTTTTGAGTGGACGTCCTGGTCTTCTTCTTCCTGCAGGTTGATATCTTAACATTTATTTGGGTATTCTGTGATCTTCCATTCGATGAACATGTTGTATCCATCTTGACTTATAATCAGAAATTTTGTTTTCTAAAGATTCCATGTGTAATTCTTCTAAGATGTCTTCATTTTTTTTGTGATCTAGTAGTGTGTATCATGCAGTCCTCCGAAGATATCTCATTTCAGCAGATCTAAGTCTCTGTATATCCTTCTGTTTCAACGTCCATACTTCGCTACCATACAAAAGAGTTGGAAGAGCCAGTGTTTTATACACTTTTAATCTTGAATGCTTTTGGACTAACTGTGGCTTGAAGATAGAATTTATCAACCCTAAAATTCTTAAAAATTTAGATATTTTTGCATTTACATCCTTTTCTTCTTCATATGAGATATTGCATCCTAGATATGTAAAATTATTCACCTATTGTCCAGTACAATTTTACTTCTGACAGGATCTACACCTTGAAATGCCATAATTTTTGTTTTTTCTGTAGATATCTTCAAACCATATTCTTCTGTCATTTTGTTAAGTTCATACAGACCTTTCTGTAGATTATCTTCGGAATTTGCTATTATTATTTGGTCATCTGCAAACAGTATGGTGTTTAATTTTCTATTTTCTGATATTCTTATTCCAAATTTATATTTTTTGTTCCAGCAACATATTACTTCATTTATATACATTGCAAAGAGTGTTGGGGATAGGGGGCAGCTCTTCTCACACCAAGATTTATAATTCCTTCTTCAGAAAATCTGTTATTTAATTTAATCTTTATGGTGTTGTCTTTGTAAATATTTTATATGTTCTGCCGAAGTAAATTTGGTATATTTCTGTCTTCCAATATATTTAAGAGTTTTGATCTCTTGACTGTGTCGAATGCTTTTTCAAAATCTATGAAAGCAAAATGTGTTTCTAAGTTGAATTAGTTAAAATACAAATAATTATTTACATTAATTTAGATTATGCTTAATTTCTAGCGTTACATAACTATATGCCATAAAAGAAGCAGTACAGTGGTGTCTTCAACATAAATGTAGTGCACGAATCTTTAGTGACTCGCGGCTGCTCTTCAATCGAACACAGATAAATTTAATTTAAATCCAAACTCAGTAAAAGTTAAAAATAACATAAAAAATTACACAAAACACCTGCGCCTGTCTTGGATACGAAGGCACCGGGGAACTGTGGGGAAATGAAGGTGCTGATCAACTAGCCAAATCCGCGGCATCTTCTGAGCTTCAATATTGATTTTCAAAGTGTCCAATATCCTATGTTAAAAAGAAACTTTTTCACTATATCATCACTAGTTGGAATGAACATTGGATAAGGAGTGCAAATGGTGCTTTGACTAAAGAGCTCTTCTTTCCTACGGTACACCATAGGCTTAATATAAAACATTTTATTCCAAATTTCATTTTAACACAATTTATGATAGGTCATGGAAAATTTGGAAGTTATTTTAGAAGATTTAATATTAACCCAGACAGTGACCATAATTGGAAATGTTAAGAATCAATACAATCTGCAAAACATGTTTTATTTGATTGTCCTGTATTCGAAAGACAACGATTCCGGTTAAACTTACTTTTAAATGATGATGAGGATTCTGCCTCAATGTGTGAAGTGAGTTTTAAGAACCAAAATTATTATAAACATTTTATGAAATTCATAACAAACATTCGTAACAATATGTAGTATTTTCTAAGATGATTTATGTAATTCTTAACTCTCATTCAAAACCATAAGATATTTCTGTTTTTACAATGTATAGTGTAATACTGTTATAATAAGCTACAACCCTAACACGCCCTTTTGGCGAAATAGGGTTTCAAAATATGTGGAGATTCAATAAATAATAAATAAATACATATCAATAAAAATGCAATGTAATATGAACAAATAAATAAATCAATTAACAAACGAAAACTAATTCAAAGTCTGTTAAAAATATGATAGATAAAGTCACACAGCTTCCTATAGCAGCACTTTTTACATAAAATATTTGACAAAGGCAGTTGAAATCTATTTTGGTAACAACCTAATTTTTTAATAAATTCGTGTCTTTTGGAATCAAATGCGGGACACTCAGATAACAGATGTGAGATAGTTTGGCTGGAATTCATGCAAATACAGGTATCTGCACCTATTTTAAATCGTTTCAAATAATGTCCAAATCACTATTATTGTGAAAATGAATTGGAAGTAAATTGTATCCTAACATTCTATTGAATAACACTAAGGAATTGGAGCTGAAGGTAAACATCGATAAAATTTGATACATGGTACACATATAAATCAAAACTTTTAAAGTTAAAGTTAAATAGAGCTTTTATCTCATAGACCAACTTAAGCAATAGCTAACAAGTAATTTAAGAAAATATTCATCACCACGTTACATTTTATCTTCAATAAATTTTTCTAAATTTTAACATGTGATATTTAATATTAAATTTATCACTTCTCACTCAATGACAAATTAAATTTGAAGAGAAAAATATATGCCTAAATTGGGATTTTACCCTAATATATCTGGTTCTATACACCGGTGCTTTAACGATTTAAGCTATTAGGCATCACGATTTAAACATATATTTTACTTTCTATCTTGTGCATTTTATATTTCATTCGTTAAATCTATATTAAATCGAAATATATTGCAAATAATAATTATATTGTACATATACCATGTAACAATTTTGTTTATTGTTATTTAGATGTAAGAATATTTTTTGTGTTTTTTATATCCTGGTTGAGTGGTAGACAACGCCGTAAGTCCTAACTCTGCCAGATAAAAAAAACTATTATTTGTACACCAGTGCTTCAATGATTTAAGCTATTAGGCATCAGGATTTAAACATAGATTTTACTCGAATAAAAATGTGTTTAAATCGTGATGCCTAATAGCTTAAATCGTTAAAGCACTGGTGTACAGTTCCAGAGATATTAGGTTCAAATCCCGATTTAGGCATATATTTTTCTCTTCAAATTTAATTTTAACATTTTATTAAAATTCATAATTAATAAAAATAGTAAATTTATTTTACCTGGCAGAGTTAGGCCTTAAGGCCTTGTCTACCACTCAACCAGGACATAAAAAACACAAAAATTATTCTTACATGTAAATAACTTCTTCTTCTTCCTTTCCAGGATTAGGTCAATGCAACCTGTATCGGTCTCAAGTCCATCGTTTTCTTTGCCGTCCCAAAGATCTTTTTCCATGTGGTTTGTAGGTGTTTATCTTTTTGGGTTATCTTGTATTGTCCAGTCTGTCTAAATGGTCTTTCCATTGGTAATTGTGCTCTTCTAGTTGATCGACTATTGGAAAATTCTCCAGTTTATTTGTTATTGATTCATTGTGTAATCTACCGTATCCATGCGTGTACATCCTTTTACAGATCTTAAGAATTTCATTTCAGTGGCTTGAATGTGTGACATATCTTTTTTTGTAAGTACCCAAGATTCAGATCCATATAAATAACAATAAACAAAATTATTACATGGTATATCTACGTTATAATTATCATAAGTAATGCCACGAGTGATTTCCAAATTATCGATAAATTCACGACTCACGAAGTGAGGAGTGAATTTATCTAGAGAATTTGGAAATAAAGAGTGGCATTTGTTAGGACTATTTAACGAATAAAATTAAGGTCTTTACTAAAAAATAATTATTTGAATATAGTTACCGGTGTTTTAAAATATTTATACAGTTAATGTAAACGGCGATGTTTGAAAACAAATTAGAAATGTGAGGTTATGTATATTCACTGCAACTCGATCATATTATTTATTGCCAAATAGGATCGCAATATTGTAAGAATGCACTCTAGTGGAGAAATAATGAAACACATCGAACTATTATAATCAACATTATAGGTTAATCAGTTATATTTTGAATAAACAACTCAATAAAATCACTGAATCTATTCATTATTTGCTATATTCAATGTATTTGTTGGAGAAAAATAATGGTCTAATCTGTTCAGAATATTAAAAAAGGAGGAGCTTTCTTTATCACAAAAGCAGGAGCTGATAAAGAGAAATCGATAAAGAGCGAGGTGAAACACGACTGTCATTGGTGTAAAACAGAATTCATTGAAACGTGATTGGTCATTGACTACCATTTGCGACATGAGTTAAATAGTCATTTACAATATATTTCGATTTAACCTAGATTTAACGAATGAAATATAAAATGTACATGATAGAAACATTAAAAATATATATAAAATAATAATGACATAGAATAAATTTAGTATTCCAGAAAAAATAATCCTGTGTAAATAACAGAAACCATTCTGAAATAAATAAAATTATCATCATCATTATAATTATTTATACTTTATTCATATTTTTATTATTAATATTAAGCCTATTATTATTACTATTATTACTGTTGTTATTATTAATATTACTCGTATGTAATGGGGGTGGGCAGCTAGTGACAAATGAGGGAAATTTTGAAGAAGTGGCTGAATTCAAATATCTAGGAGCAATAATTACAAATAGGAATGTGATGCACAAAGAAATTAAACATAGGCTCAATTCTGAAATGCACGTTAGTACGCATTGTTGTTTATTATTATTATTATTATTATTATTATTATTATTATTATTATTATTATTATTATTATTATTATTATTATTATTATTATGCTATAGCATGCGTTGGGCTGATGCAATATGGGGGCACATATTTCATGTAAATAAATATATCAAAGTGTGTGTACTGTTAACACAGCAGATGGCGGGGTGGTAATGTGCATAAAAAGGCGTCGTGTGAAGATACAGTGTTGCCAACACAAATATTTGCACGTTACCTGAGCATCAGCTACAATTTCGGGGCCACTATCTGAGCCAACTAAAATTTTACTGCAAAAATGGCTTAAATATCAATTGAACTTTCTTATTAACATATACACAATGTAGTCTCAAACGGAGCAGATTGACTTAAGAATATTATGGCATTAACATAAAATTATATCAGAGAGGAAGTAGAAAATAAAAAGAAAAAATGCAGGTGTAAATAGTTGAGAATAACTAAAACTGGAGAATTTTTATATACCATACCACCACGTTGTCATTTCGACATTCTGGTATTCTCTCCTGGCATGGCGTTATTGTAACCCACTTCTGAGGTTGGAGCGCCTGGAAGTTACGCTGCCCCAATGATATATGCTTGATGATGATGGTAATGATAAGCCAGGAGAGACCTTAATCCTAAACTTAATGAATATGTTAATGATGATAATGATGGCCAGGTGATGTTAGGGGACTGTTAAGGCCCTAAAATTTCCTGACATTTGTCTTACAGGTGAGGAAAAACCCCGAAAAAAGACCATCACCCAGGAAACTTGTCCCGATCGGGAATCGAACCGGGGCCCACTGCGTGACAAAGCAGCACGTTATCTCGAGATCACAGCGGTTAAAGTATCCAAAAATAAATTAGGTTTATAGGCATTTGCCAATGTCTTATATTTTTAAATTCTCTGGTAATTGTATTCATACAGATGTTAAATAAAATTGGCGAAAGAGGACATTCTTGTTTCATGCCAGTAAAACCGCTTTTCATTTTTTAAATTGGTACCCATATTAGTTTACATCCATCAACATCAACGGAATAGGCATCGACATTTGAACGTTATGTCCATATTCAGGATTCCTAAGGACATTTAAAGTACCAACCAATGGTGAATTGATGGAAACGATAATTGCATAAGAATTATGAGTTGCTACGGAATGAGACAATAATAATAATAATAATAATAATAATAATAATAATAATAATAATAATAATAATAATAATAATAATAATAATAATAATAATAATAATAATAATAACAATAATAATAATAATAAAAACAATAATATAAGTTAATATAATAATAATGATAATAATGATAATGATAATGATAATGATAATGATAATGATAATGATAATGATAATGATAATAATAATGATAATAATAATGATAATAATGATAATAATAATGATAATAATGATAATAATAATGATAATAATGATAATAATAATGATAATAATGATAATAAATGATAATAATAATAATAACAATAATAATAATAACAATAATAATAATAACAATGATAATAATGATATATAATAATGATAATAATGATAATAATAATGATAATAATGATAATAATAATAATAATAAGAACAATAATAATAAAAAACATAATATAATATAATAATAATGATAATAATGATAATGATAATGATAATAATAATGATAATAATAATGATAATAATAATGATAATAATAATGATAATAATGATAATGATAATAATAATGATAATAATAATGATAATAATAATAACAATAATAATAATGATAATAATGATAATAATAATAATAATGATAATGATAATAATAATGATAATAATAATAACAATAATAATAATAATGATAATAATAATAATAATAATAATAGTGAAGTGTGCATCCTGAATTGGTACGTTTCCGGGCATGAGTGCCGTATCAAAACTTTATCTACTAAGTCTCCTCTAGAAGCCCCAGAAGTATTTAATACTTATTCTGAAACATCCTGTATATTAATACTAATACAATTCATTGTTAAAACCGTTGAGGTGGAGAGTCATAAAATAAATCATCCAGTATGATGATGTAGCGAAGAGGGAACTGCTGAAGATGGAACGCATGTTCTGAAAGGCCTACAGGCATAAATATTACATATTTTATAAGTTGAGGACGACGGATTTTACCTAAGAAGGTATATTTTAACTTATTATATCCTGTATATTAAGCAACATATTATGATGATATATTATTATTGTAAGATTATGCGCACTGGATAAATCTAGGTATAAAAGAGAATACTAAGAATAATACAAGAATGGTGGCAAAAAGGAGAAGAAGATATGGAAAACCAAAAATAGGCTTTAAAATTATAGGTAACTAGCTAATACCCGGCGTGCACTGCCTATGCTTACAGAAATTAAGTATGAAGGGTTAATTAAATTATATAGCATATGAATTTGTCCTTCACATAATGCTCAAAGTAACTAATATATTTAATGTGATGAGAATTAACATTGTATTGTCGGAAAAGTCTGTGTAATTAAATCCTTAATTTTAGTCTCGCGCCGTAGCCCGAGCGGTTAAGGTACGAAGCCTTGGCGCAGAGCTACGGGACTTGCGCTGGTTCGAGTCTCCATGGGGGAAGAAATTTTCTCATGGTATTTCGGCCAGTATGGGACCGGTGCCCACCCAGCATCGTGAGGCAATTGGGTAGCTACAATAAGTAGCGGCTCCAGGTTGAGGAACCAGCTATAACGGCTGGGGGATTCGACATGCTAACCACATGTCACCCCTACACTGGCTGTTGATCATCTACCTCTGTGATTGACACATGTGGATGTGAAGGGCCAGCAGCCGGCTGGTAAAAGAGCAACCTCTGAAAAGTGGAAAGACCCTCAATCGGAATTTTAGTCTACTTTGAAAGACAAAATTGATTACTGTGAGTTATCCATAAAAGACATATATATATGCTGTCGGGGACTTTTTGTAGAATTTTGTGGGATTTTCAATTCTGTGTACATTAATTTCTTGTATTTGTACATGGTTTAGACAGCGTAAGCCATTTAAGCGCCCAAAAGCGACATTTTAGTGCACCGAAACACTTTTTTTTAGCTCCGATCCTATAGTACTTACGGTAATTTATTACATACGTCAATTTAATTGTCCCAAAAAATTCTAAATGATGATACAGACCCCATTCAATCGGTCAAGTATTTGAGTCTATCTACATAACAGTCAACTACATGGTCTTTATAGGAAGACAGATATAAGAACAGTTTAGTCTCGTAGACTGCAATGGGCAGGACAAGTGGCACGAACGGGGAATGAAAGACGTGCATGGAAGCTACTTGTGGGAAAACTCCCAGTAAGTAGACCAAAAATGAGGTGGGAGAATAACATTAACCATGATTTGAGGGAAGTAGATTATACAGGGAATGATTGGAAAACATTAACTCAGGATAGGGATGTATGGAGAGCTTATGTCCAAGCGGCCATAAACCTTCGGGTTCGATAGTGCCAGTGAGTTAGTTAATCTTTGAGTCTATAAAGTCCCAAAATTACAGACGATCATTTTTATGTATAAAGATTATCTGGTGTAAGAGGGAAAGATGTACAGGATACTAATAGGCCTATTTGGATGAGATTTCTAAATGAGTCCAGTGTAAATAATTGTTTTGGATTAATATCAAATTTCTTTAATGGCGGTTTCATGCTGTATGTGATCAGTTACTCGTTCTCCAGTACTGAGTCCCGGGTTCTCATCTCGCACATATCATGTGGGATTCATTGTTTGACGAAACGAAGCCAGAATTTTCTTGAGATTTCTCCAATTTTTAACTGGCAAAATTTCCATTCCACCACATACTCCATACTCATATCATCTATTTCGTTTCACATAAATTCATCTGGACCTATGATGGAGCCGCAATTCATGATGTCAAAGACCATCAATAACACTGGTCAACATGATTTTTGTCTCATGAGTACCAATAGTTGTGTTCAATCTAGTTTTTAACGTGTTTTCAAATATGTATTCGGAATTTCTACATCACCCACAGTTTATTTCAATTAATGGATTTAAACAATCATTTTAATGAACGTTTTTTCGTCCATTTGTCCATTGTAAAATAAAACCAAATGAGCTAACTCAAATGGTTTCAGCTATGGAAAAGAGATATTGTGCGGGTTATAACCTCACTACTCGCTACCCTTCGTGCCGCCCTCGATCGTCTTTTGTTTCTGTTGTTTCTACTAGCATAGATCTGATTACCTCCAAGGTTATTAATCACAAAGCTACTTGCCCCGGGCCCATAGGAGGCAAGGATTGATTCATCTTTCTTACCTAAGCGTTTTAGCATAACTCAATAATAGTTCTCAAAACAACAGAGTGACTTAAAATGAGTGTTTTCACTATAATTATCAATCAGGAAAGCTAGACAGAAAAATAAAGGGAGCTGGAATGATCTCCTGACTGAGTGAGTTTCCGTATAGGAATATAAACAGCTACATGCACATAAATCACTTTGAACATTAAGTATAAAAATGATATTTAATGTAAACAAGAAGTCTGAAGTAAAAACATAACCAAGATAAACATTTGGTCATTCAAAAAGAAAAAGAAAGTGAATAAATAAATAATACTCTTACATGACAAAGAACCACATCATACCACATACCACATTCATGCTAGAGTCCAAGCCAGGGCGGCTTCTTCCCCGGTCTTCAGGACCAACATAAACTCCGCCACTCGCGGCTCCAGACGACCTTGTCCACTTAAAAGTCCGATCCCATCCCGGAATGGATAGATGAATGAATGAATGAATGATAACGTTCTCGCTGTGCATAACGTATTTGAAGGTTCCGAGGTAGAGGGGAGATGCGTCGTAGGAACAGCGCACCAGGAGAGGTAAAGAGGGAGAGTGGGGGTAGATGCATATAGAAAGGAATATTGGCATAGTTCATGAATCTCACAGTCTAGGGAGGATAACGACGCTGCAGTAATGAGCCGAAAAACGCACTTTCGGTTCAATATCAAGGCAAATTGAATCCTAATATGCTGGCCGATTATTGTTGGACCATCAAGAGGCATGCGCCACAGGCGAAATATAACAGAAAATCGTCATTTCTTACTTTCTAGGTGAGTCCGAATGTTCGAATATCATGAAATATACACAAATTTCGTGGTAGCTGATAAAAATTAACATGGTGAAATATCTTCGTGACTATTTTACTCATGCTCCAAATGGGAGTCAATGACCTATCACGTTTCAATTAATTTTGTTTTACAACTAATCACAATCGTGCTTCACCTCGATAATTATCGAATTGTTATTACCAAAATAAAGAAAGCTCGTCCTTTTTAATATTCTGAAAAGGCCAGAGCATTATTTTGCAGTGTCCGACACTCTAACAAATACGTTGAATATAGCAAATAATGAACAGATTACTTCGACCTATACCTGCATTTGATAATTGGGTTTATAAATACTGATTTTACTGAGTTGTTCCCGAAAAAAATTAATTAATAACCTATAATGTTGATTATAATATAAAGTTTGACGTGTTTCATTTTTTCTCCACTAGGGTGCACTCTTACAATATTGCGATCCTATTTGGCAATAAATAGTATGATCAAGTTGCGGTGATGAACAAATGAAACATAACCAAACATTTCTGATTTGTTTGCAAACATCGCTGTTTAATTAAATATATAAATGTTTTAAAATAGTTATATTTAAATAATGATTTGTGAGTAAACAGCTTAATTTTATTCGTTAAATAGTTCTAATAAATGCCACTCTTGATTTCCAAATTCTTTAGATTACTGACATTACTTATGATAATTCGTCTCGGCTAATATAGACAACGGAATTCCATACAATTTCACAAAATACATAGGAAACGATTTCCTAGAACCTAAAAAATCATTATGAAAATATTGTTACAGTTCATAAAATTTACAAGTAATATTTCACGATAATTCATAAAATGTTCATCATATAATTTCGTCGTAATTAGTAAAAAATAGTAGACAAAGTTTTGTAATAATTCATAAAATATAAATTACAGACCGAATTTCACGACAATTCTTAAAATCTTCACTACAAAATTTCGTGGTAATTATTGAAAACCACACGAAAAATTATGTGAAATGTAACACATTCTACTCCCGAACATTTCGTAATCATTAAAAAAACTACATAACAGAATTTCTTCAAAATTCAGAAAAACCTACATAACAGAATGTAATATTTCATAAAATCTACAAGAGAAAATTCGTGAAAACAAAAAATTAGATACCTAAATATTTCGTAGTAATTAAATACATAGTAAGCAGTATACGCTACACGACAGAATTTGTATCGGACCTGAGGATCAAATGGTTCCGAGATTCGCGGGTTCAAACCCAGTCAGGTATGATACATTTTTCTTTATTTTTTCAGGATTATTTCTGTTATATATACAGGTATCCTCAAACAAAATATGAAACTATATATTTTGGTTTTTTAGCATTAAGTTTTTTTACAATATATGAGGAGCTGGCCCATAGCATCAACCTCCAACCTGGAGGACCAGAGACTTTTTCTGGAGTTCACCATAGATCAGTTGCTTTCACTGCAGCTAAGAGTCTGATCCACCCTTTATTGCCTTATCCGCCGTCTGCACCACACCATAGGTCTCCTACTCTGCTGCTTCCACCGTTGGGGTTTTCACCGTAGGAATTTTTCAAGGGAATAAAAATTCTAGTTATTGGTCCCTTCGAAAAGGAAATAACACCGTGGGTACTATGTCATAAATTAACGGCACGAATAGAACCTCATGCCTGGTAAAAGAGTCGTCTGAAGAAAATTTGCAGGATATTTGATAAAATTAACACGATGTGGAAGTTCGTGACATTCATGACTTAAATTCTTTATGGTATATTTTGATAGTAACTTTATTAGTATAAACGAAGTTAAGGTTTAAAACCTAAATGATGGTTGGAGATGCGGAAATCTAATTGTTAGGGATATATGTGATTAGTTATATCATACACACAGGGTCGTTAACGTAGTATTTTTTACTGCAATTAAGATAATTGAGAGAAGACGTTAATGAGGAGATCGATTTTTGACTGATAATGAGTGCAAGTGTACTTATGCCATTATTCCAATGAAGTTCGTCGCATTGTTCATTACACAATTTAACCTGATAACCTGCACAATTCCGCGATACGACACGACCTGTTTTACCCCTTCCTGCCGATAATCAAGTACACTACTTTTACCGACACTGCTCTTTTGTTACAGTAATATGTTGTTTTATTTCCTAGCAAATTAAAAATAATATGGCACATGAAACTCTTATTACATACTGGACATATATTACGTTTTAATACCTAACAGTTTTAAAATTACAATTGGCTCATTATAATAACATGTCCCGAAGAGTAATATATATATATATATATATATATATATATATATATATAATAATTAATTTTTTTAAATTGAGCAATGCAAGCTTAATAAGGACATATATAACATGATAAAAATAAATGCCTGGACGGGATTTGAACCCGGATCTCTGAAGTACTAATTCAGAGATCCAGGTTCAAATCTAGTCCAGGCATGTACTTTTCTTATGTCATATATATATATATATATATATATATATATATATATTTTATGCATATTATAACAAATGTAACTAAACAAGATAAAGATTCCAATAAAAAATCATAATGTAATGTATCTTTATATAATAGAAAATTATATTAATAATATAAATTACAAATGAATTTATAATATATATAATATGTATATATAATATAATAATAATAATAATAATAATAATAATAATAATAATACTTTATTTTAGCTGGCAGAGTTAAGGCCATAAGGCCTTCTCTTCCACTCAACCAGCGAATAGTTAAATTATACAAAAATGACGTACATATTACAATTTTAAGATAATATTAAAATACAGACTAAACAAAATACAATGATGATGTGATCTAATACTAGCTAAAACTAACAAAAATATGGAATATAATAAAATTAAAATGATATAAAATAAAGTAAGTAGCTTCCTAGATGATTATATTAATGGAATACTCTATATAGTTGTTATGCAGTTAATGTTTTCATTGTGTCGAACTTAAGATATCAGTTAATTTCGATTTAAATAATGATAGCGATTGACAGTCCCTGACATGACAGGGAAGTGAGTCCCATGCTCTAGTCATCAGCATCAGCATCAAGGATAGACCTGTTGGTCTGTTCCGATCTAATGTTAGAATTGGTCTGTCCATCTTTTACTGTGTCTTCCAACATTTCTTCGTCCTAGTGATTTGTAATGAAGAATCTGTTTCGGAATTCGGATAGATAGATCATCGGTTGATTAATGTCTTTGACATCGTCCGATTCCTAATAGCGAATTTTGTCGGTCCATCCAATTTCCTGGTTATAGATTTTCTCCTTCATTTATAAATATATTCCCTGAATCCAGGAGATTTTAGGACTTCCTCTGCCTCGTCTTCCCTCAAGTTTCCATTCCAAAAAAGATTTTGGTAGCCGATCCTCTTCCATTTGCTGGACATGTACGTACTATCTTAATTGCTGAGTTTCAATATAATCTATAATAGTGTCTTCAATTCTCATTAATGAGAACGCACCCCAGTCAAACCCATTATACGAGATCGTCAAAAACAAGTCAGTTGCTGCTACAAACAGTTGGAGTATACATCACCGTACACAAGAGCAAGTAGCGGAAACTCAACCTGCAGAAGATGGAAGATAACTTCCGAAAGCGCTCCAGTTAATTTTATATACAATATTTTAACAAAGTTGAGGACGACGGCACCTACCAACAGGTACAATTTAATTTTTAACTTTCATCTTAAGAATAGCCCCATTTCTAGCATTGCAATGAATCAAAGTCAATGCCGTCCATGCTTATTTAAACTATATAAAATATTATATACAGTTGGCTCTATGACCATCCTCATGGTCAGCGTTCCTGACTGCTGTTCATGAGGTCCCGGCCAAACCATAGAAATTTTTCCTTAAAGTGAATTCTTCATGTGGTTCCCCATGGTCTCGAATTTACGTTAAGTTTAGTTTAAGAACTCTCCTGGCGCTTCATTATCATGTATCACCCACCATATCATCGAGGTAACGTAACTCCGCCTTCTAGGTGCCCCAACTTCAGAAATGGGTTACAATTACGCCAATGCCAGAGGAGAAATGCCATAAAATATAACCTGGTGTCATTAAACAAAAAAAATATTATAGTCTAACTATAATCAATTTGGTTATGTCTTGAATATCACATATATCCTTCTGTACTGTGTATCTAATCAAATAATGTATTCCCCTGAATAATTTTTAAGATCTTCATTTCACGTGCGCTTATTATTTTGTTTGGGTTTTGTTGAATTGAATTAATTAAATTAATTTTACAATTTAAATTTTCAACCCCGCAAGATACATAACCTGGGCTCGCTAGTGAAGAATGCTACCGCCTAAGTCATCATGGTGAACTATATCTTGAGAATAGCCCCATTTCTAATTGCAATGAATCAAAGCCAATGTCGTCCATGATTATTTAAACTAAATAAAACATTACATACAGTTAGTTGGCTCTGTTTTAAACATGTTGGCGAAGATAACAATTATAATCGCGTTGGATAAATGTATTTTGATATCTGCAATTATTTTATTCAACTATGTTCCTACACAGCTTGGGTCTGTAGCTTAGAAAATCAAGTGTAGGCGTGAAAAGGCCAAAACAATTTTGCGCAGAGCCCCCTTTTGCAGGTTTAAAGTTACTTTACGTGCTGTAAATCTAACATTTTAATTGCTTTCTGAAGGAACCCATACTCCAGACTTTTATGAAAATAAAAAATCATACTTAGAATATCGTTTATTATTGTTCTTCAAAGAAAGTGTAGATGGCAGTGTGATAAGGTATGATCACCAAGTTTGTTATTTATGGATTATGAGAAGTTAAATGTTAATTATTTGCTTACGTCTCATATTTAAGTATTTTATATTAATAGAGCAAGTGAAACCCTTGAATTCGATGTTACAATACTTATATTAGGATTAATTCTCTACATTCGCCAACTACTGGTTTCTGCTCGCTATGATATTATATACCTCATTTAAATATTTGAAAACTTTCTTTTTTTGCGACGCAGTGTATTCTATACGAAGTTTTTGGGAAGGATTTTAGGTTTTTGCCTTAAAATCCTGAAATCTCATCTCGGCAAGTTTGAAATCGAAGACCAGAACCTAGCATGTTGTCATGACTGATGGATTATTATCCTTGTTCATGATTAATGCCGGATTTCTCAGTCTCAAGATTTCATTAATTATTTGTTCGTGTTGTTAAGAATAAAGATCCAAATTTACCGCACGCCCGTTTGGATCGAATTCCTCGTAAATCAGAGCTTAAAAATGCCATTACACACAGACGTTCAATTAAAAACCAACACTACTTATGATACAACCTAATATATTAAAAAATGAATCAAAGGATATTCTACATATGATATTGTCAAAGATGTTGTATCGTCTAAAACAAAATTGAAGAATGAAAAATTATTGAATAGTGGAAAGTTTGAGATAATGGGCTCCTTTAATCAGTGCAGTATTGTCGTGAACAAATGGAGATTAATAAAAATAGCCTTTCATTCGTTTCAATGAGACAGATGTAACAATAGAAACAATGGCTAAAATCCTGATTAGTTGCTATTGTGATATAGCTGTAATCTTATTGTTACAAATACTTTGATAATACGAGATTATTATAACAAAATAATTATTATAGCCTGATTGAAACCATAATAGTCTTAGCTTGTTCCAAGAATATCGTATTGGTAATAGATTAGAATTAGAAAGATCCATTATACTTCTTTCTGCATTAATCCATTTTCTAATTTCTGTATTTATACTTTTTTCCAGTCGACACTTTTTGGTAGCTCTTCTCCAAATATCCATATCAACTGCAGTTATTTCGTTGGCATGTTTTGTCATTGTCCAAACTTCCGATCCAAATAAAATTACACTTTCTAGTATGGACTTATACATTAGTTGCTTATTCGGTTCATTATGTTTTTACTCCATAATGTAGAGTTTAACATTCCTATGGGTTTTCTATCCATTACTGATCCTTTTTTGTATTTCTTTATTTGATGTTCCATCTTTCTCTATAATTGATTCCAAATAACAGAAGCTCTCACTCTTCTTTATCTTTACCCCATCAATATTCATCTGGTCATTTCTTAAATATTTTGTTTTTTTGTGTTGATTTTCAAACCCCATTGCTGATATGTTGTTGACAACTGATAAAACATCTAATTTGCTTCTTTTCCATCATGGGCTATAATTATCTGCTGATAATAATAATAATAATAATAATAATAATAATAATAATAATAATAATAATAATAATAATAATGATAATAATAATAATAATAATAAGATTAATAATAAGATTAATAATAATAATAATAATCATCATCATAAAATTCCATATAACGTAGTTTAACCTTTCACTTATGAGGTACTTTTTCGTGTCACATGGTCACCGGGGCCTTACAGTGACACGACCTGTCGGGAGAGGGATTTTAACTGTGGATCACACACACACTTTTTTGACCACACAAGGACATGGAGGGCCTCCCCGAATGCGGAATTAGCACAAAGCCAGTGCTTCCTGCGATACAATACAACATTAAGACGAAATACACCATTCACTACACACACACATACACATTCATACTAAACATGGTGAATATGATAGTGATCATTATGATGGCATGTTAATGTTCGCGGACCTTTGGCCCTTAACGTTTGCTGAAATATTTCTTACAGGTGAGGAAAAATCCCGAAAAAACAATGACCTAGGAAACTTGTCCCGACTGGGTTGAAACCCGGACCAGCTGGGTATAAGAGAGCTACACTACCCCAAGACCACAGCGGTGGACTTTAATAATAATAATAATAATAATAATAATAATAATAATAATAATAATAATAATAATAATAATAATAATAATAATAATAATAATAATAACAATAACAATAACAAAAAATAGTAATAATAATAATAATAATAATAATAATAATAGCGATAGAGTTGAGAAGATTTACCTATTCTCATTCGTGTCTAGACTGAAATAGTGACGATTTCTGTGTGTCCCATATATCCCCACTTGCGACAAGAGTGCTCCCTTGCAGGAGGTATTTATCCAAACTAATTTAGTTACGCTTATATCCCAACAGATGCGAGCAAGTGACAGTAATTAGGTCATCACTTCAAAGACACACCTAGTTCGCAACTAAGGTATTACTTAGATGGAAAATGCCGATTAAATTTTGCCATAATGCTCTAATTTAGGCATAAGGTTCTATTACGATTCCGCAAGTCTCCAGATTTGAGGCCCAAGGCTTAAATTCCGTACCGGGATATGAATTTGGAGTTTTCTTAAAAACTCTCTCGATCCCGACCTGATCGATCCGTGGGAAAAGAGGCTGTGAACGTAACACCAAGAATATCGAGGTCGATTAAGACGCGTTCAGATCATAAAATCAGAGATTTTGTCATATAACAAAGTTAGCATCAAATGGACCAATTTAATTTATCAACCAAATTAACTTTATGTTTACTAATCTCAATGCCATTAGTAGCTTTCTTTCTATTTATAATAATCCCAAACACCAAAGTTAAGAAACTTAAAAAAATTATACTTTTTTGCACGATAATGCGTTTTGTCGTACTTACAGCAATAGCGACCAGATTAAAAGTTCAACTTCCTACATTTCGGGGTTGCCAACCTAAGTAATTATATGTACTGGAATAACTATACTGTAATATTACATATTACAAATACACGTGTAGGAAGTAAAACCACTGCCCTCTATGTACATTACATACAATGTGTATACAAAAAGTATCCAAAATATAGTGTTAATATACATTATATGAAACAAATCACTGCATTTTAAATGAAGTGAAATTAATTTGAAACAATATAAAAAAGTAAGTACATACTTGCCGCCATTTTATCACTAATTGATCTCACAGCCTCCAGTTCTTTTATCACTAATTGGTCTCACAACCTCCTGTTGTTTCAACTAATAAACATTGCCCACAATGTTAACGTTAATCAAGTTTTTATAATGGACGCCAATATTTCCAACAAATATGTTATTATTTTACTATTATTTATTATTTTGAAAACACCATCGCGCCAAAAAATAATATACAACGCACGTTTGAGAAGTGTTTTACAGAATCCCGGAAATTAAAAACCTCTCTATCGCTCGGTTTTAAACATTTTCCTCCTTTCTGTAAAAACCATTTCCCAATCTTGCATCACATGCGCTGCCCAACGCAGTCTACTAGACTTAACTGTTGGTATTACATATGGTTCCTTATATTATTAATTATTATTATTAATCTTTGGCGACTCAATGTCAGAGACTCCTCCGAGATATTACGTTATTAAGACGAAACACACCATTTACACACATTTATACTAAATATAGCGAATGTGATAATGATGATTATGATGAACAGTTGTTCGGGGACCGTTTGGGCCTAAACGTTTCCTGACATTTGTCTTACAGGTGGGAACAAAAACCCAAAACATCAATCAGAAAATTTGTCCCGACCGGGAATCGAACTCAGGCTCGCTGCGTACGAAGCAGCGAAAGCTACTCCGAGATCACGGCGATGTAGATACATATATACAACTAACTAACTAACTAACCCACTGGCACTATTGAACCCGTAGTTTGATGGCCGCTCGGGCATAAAGCTCTCCAAACAACCGTATCCTGAGCTAATGTTTTCCAATCATCCCCTGTATAATCTACTTCCTCAAATCATGGTTAATTTTATTCTTCCACTTCATTCTTGGTCTACCAACTGGACGTTTTCCTTCTGGCTTTCCTACAAGTTCTTTCATTCCCCATTTGTGCCGAATGCCGTGCCCATCGCAGTCTACTAGACTTAATTGTTCTTATGATATCTTGTTTCTTATAAAGACCATGTAACTCAGTGTTATGTAGTCTTCTCCATTCGCCTGTCTGTTCATCTCTCTTTGGTCCAAAAAAATTCTTTAAGAACGTTTAGTTCCGAGTTATTCGCAATTAAAAATTTAACTAAATTCAATTTTTGATATGGACACAATTTTATCCTGTTTTCGTTTCCTTGCACATGACTTGTGGCCATAAATAAATAGGTTTGTAACCATTTTTTCTAACATAGTAGTCTTAACTCAATTTAGGACATTTTTAGACTTTTGAATCGCTAGATTGTGTACCAGATTTCTGTGATCGAGTTATAGGGTTTTTTTGTCAGATGTGTAGTCATCTGCATCATCGACAATTTCCCGCGAAAACAATGTGACGTCTTCATGCACGCTTTTTGAAACACAACAGAAGACGGACAGAGGTATTCTTGCGAACGTATTTAATAACATCTAGTAACGTCTTAATTTGTGAATTTTATGGTAAAAAATAACATATTTTTATCGTCCGGCCGATAATTTTATTTATATATTTTTTTGTATCTTGTATATTTTATACATTGTCCTTCTTTAATAATGTATTCAAAAATGCAGATATACCACAAGAATGGAAGACAAGCATTGTTATACCCCTGTTCAAGAAAGGAGACAAGAGAAAAAATGGACAACTATAGGGGAATCAGTTTGTTAAACACGTGCTACAAAATTTATGCAGACATTTTAAATGGAAAATTGAAAAGTTTCAGTGAAAAATTCCTTATGGAATGTCAAAATGGATTTAGGAAAGGACGATCTTGTATTGATTCAGCATTTTCTGTTAAACTATTGCTTGAAAAAAGAAGAGAATTCAACTTAGAAACACATTTTCTTTCATAGATGTTGAAAAAGCATTCGACACAGTCAAGAGATCAAAACTCTTAAATATATTGGAAGACAGAAATATACCAAATTTACTTCGGCAGAACATACAAAATATTTACAAAGACAACACCATAAAGATTAAATTAAATAACAGATTTTCTGAAGAAGGAATTATAAATCGTGGTGTGAGACAAGGCTGCCCCCTATCCCCAAAACTTTTTGCAATTTATATCAATGAAGTAATATGTTGCTGGAACAAAACATATAAATTTGGAATAAGAATATCAGAAAATAGAAAATTAAACACCCTATTGTTTGCAGATGACCAAATAATAATAGCAAATTCAGAAGATAATCTACAGAAAGGTCTGTATGAACTTAACAAAATTACAGAAGAATATGGATTAAAGATATCTACAGAAAAAAAAAAAGACAAAAATTATGGCATTTCAAGGTGTAGATCCTGTCAGAAGTAAAATTGTACTGGACAATAAAATGTTGGAGCAGGTGAATAATTTTACATATCTAGGATGCAATATCTCATATGAAGAAAGAAAGGATGTAAATGCAAAAATATCTAAATTTTTAAGAATTTTAGGGTTAATAAATTCTATCTTCAAGCCACAGTTAGTCCAAAAGCATTCAAGACTGAAAGTGTATAAAACACTGGCTCTTCCAACTCTTTTGTATGGTAGCGAAGTATGGACGTTGGAACAGAAGGATATACAGAGACTTAGATCTGCTGAAATGAGATATCTTCGGAGGACTGCAGGATACACACTACTAGATCACAACAAAAAAATGAAGACATCTTAGAAGAATTACACATGGAATCTTTAGAAAACAAAATTTCTGATTATAAGTCAAGTTAAAAAGGAAGCAACATGTTCATCGAATGGAAGATCACAGAATACCCAAACAAATGTTAAGATATCAACCTGCAGGAAGAAGAAGACCAGGACGTCCACTCAAAAGACTTTTGGATGGTGTTTCTCTTGAGGCCGAAACAGGTCAACAAATGGCCTAAATTCGTGAATATACTATGATGATGATGATATTTTATATTTTATTTGTTAAAACTAAGATTAAATTCAAAATGTTTTGTAAATAATAACTATATTGTAGACATAGTAGGCCCAATGTAATATTTATTTTTATTGTAACTATATGTAACAATAATTATTGTATTTTTGAACCTGGAATTTTATCCTGTTTCCGTTTCCTTGCACATGACTTGTGGCCATAAATAAATAAATTTGTAACCATTTTTCTAACATAGTAGTCTTAACTCAATTTAGGACATTTTTACACTTGTGGCCATCTTCTTCCCAAGGTGCGATATATTAATTCAATCATGGGTAACAAATAGGCAAGAACACTGAACAGACCCGCGCATGCAGTTATTATAAATTTAAGGGATGTATTCACATTTTATTGCAAAAAAATAAATGAAAGCTACTACTTATTTGCTGCGTATAGCCACAGGGGAAACTAAGGGCCAACACGCACACTCTATTGAGTAACACTAAAAAAATTGGGACTGGAAGTAAACATCAATAAAACTAAATAGGCTATATGTTCACACATAGAAATGCCAAATGGACGACTAATGACAAATGAAGGAAATTTCCAAGAAGTGGCTGATTTCAAGTATCTAGGAACAATAATAATTACAAATAGGAATGAGATGTATATATATATATATATATATATATATATATATATAACTGTTATTCTCCCAGTTATATTATATGAATGCGAAAAATGGGCTCTTACTTTAAGGGAGGAATGAAGATTACAAGCATTTGAGAGAAAATTTCTAAGGAAACTTTTTGGGCCAAAAAGAGATAGACAGGTGAATGGAGAAAACTACTTAATAATGAGCTAATGTCCTTTAGAGGAAGCCAGATATAATAAGAACAGGTAAGTCTCGTAGACTGCGATGGGCAGGGCATGTGGCATGTATGAGGGATGAAAGAGGTTCATGGAAGCTTCTTGTAGGAAAACCAGAAGGAAATCGCCCAGTTGTAGACCAAGAATGAGGTGTGAGAATAATATCAATGATTTGAGGGAAGTAGATTATACAGGGGATGATTGGGAAGCATTAGCTCAGTATAGGGATGTATGGAGAGCTTATGTCCGCGCGGCCATGAACCTAGGGATTCGATAGAGTCAGTGAGTTACTTAGTTATAGCCACAGATCTAACATTAGAAAACATGTTTCTTTGCAATTCATAGCAATCATATTTCACATATGTGTTAGTATAATGACTTGAAATAATTATAATTTATAAAACAGTGAACTACATCCAAAGTTCTGTGAAATATTTAAAAACAGAAAAATCTCACAAAAAGTATGAAATCCGCCGATTGAAATATTGGCCGTTGTATTTCTGTAATGAAAAGAGACAATCCGTATTGGAATTGTCCTGAAAAATACGACGTAAATTGAGGTCACGGCCTCCTTGATAAAGGAAGCATTGTTAACGTAAATATCACACACCCCAGGGGTTCTGAATTCAACCGTTTTTTTGTAAAACAAAATCTCCAGAGTTTGAATTAAAACATGCAAGCACGAAACAAATGACAATCTGAAACAAAAGAAAGCAGATTCACGTCCCAGGGAAACACGAGGGATTTACTTTTCTTGTTTTTTACAATTGCCAATTTTTAAACCTAAAAAAACACATATTACAAACATTTCCCATATATTTCAATATCAATATTACGTATTATCTGCGAGTTTTCAAACGTATTTTTTTTTTCACTTCTAACTTATAGAAGCTTTAACATCTAAAGTCATGTGTCGTCTGAGATCTTTGTGTCCAGGAGCTTGTGTATATTTGAGTTCTTGAGTATTAAAATGGGCCATGCCCACTTTTTGATTAATTTACAAGTAAACGCTTATGTTAATAGTTCAAGAATAGACCTATATTTATGTCAACTAGTGTTCGCCAAGTGGTCGAGATTCCACCATAAATAACATGCCACTTTATTTTATATTAGACATTGTTACTTTTAAATTGTATTAGATAATAATCATAAAATTACAGGGTATGTATATACTAGCTAATACCCGGCGTGCGCTGCTACGCCTAAATAAATAAGAATTAATGTGATTTTATGTTTAGTTGAGTAAGTAAAAGGAAAAATAATTATACATTTATATTTTTAGATACCCCGTGCTGATTACCCGGCTGAAATACGAAAATTAATGTGTTATATGTTTAGTTAAATAAGTGGAGAGAAACATTTATATCGTAATTATTTTTAGATACCCCTGTGCTGTTTACCCGGCGTTGTCCGGGAATCTCTTCATTCTGATCTTCTTGGAATAAATGAGTTGAAATACGAAAATTAATGTACTTCTTATGATTAGTTGAATAAGTGAAATGAAAAATAATTATAAACGATATATCATCATCATCATCATCATCTTCTACGTATGGGCCGGTTGGCCGGTTCCGCTCCCCGGTGCACAATATGCTGCAGGTGCAGGTCGTCTTTCCAACGACGTTTTGGTGTTCCTACATTTCTTCGGCCTTGAGGCCTATAATGAAGCAGCTGCTTTGATAAACGATTATTTGGCATTCTTTGTATATGTTCAAACCAATTACGTTTATTTCTGTGTATTCTCTCGTTTGTATTATATATTTGTAATTCATCTCTAATATCTTGACTTCTCTTTTGATCTCCTAGAGATACACCTACAACTGATATGAGAAATCTCATTTCTATTGTCTCAATTTTATTTTTTTCAGAGATCGTTAAAGGCCAAGTCTCATACGTATGTTAACGTTGGAACGGCTACTGTTTTGTAAAATTTTAATTGAGTTTCCCTTGTGTTTTTTTTTCTCAAATATCTTCTTATTGAACCACATATCTGTTGAAATTTCCCTAATTTCTTCTCCATGTCCAAATTTTGCTGGTACGATATCATGCATCCTAGATAATTGAAACAAGTTACTTGTTCAATTATGTTTGCTCCAATTACAATTTTTGTCCTTTTATGATATATCGTAATTATTTTAAGATTCCCCGTGCTGATTACCCGGTATTGCCCGGGAATCTACTTATCTCGATCTTCTTGTCATAAATGAGCTAAAAGACAAAATTCGTTATTGTGAGCTATCCGTAAAAGAATACCCGCCATGTGCTGCTATGCTTGCACAGGAATCTACGTACATGTATCGATCTTCTTGGCGTCAATGAAAGATAAAAATGGTTATTGTGAGTTATCCGTAAGAGATAGACATATTCTGTCGCGGACTTTGTTGTAGAGCTTTTTGAGATATTCAATTCTGTGTGCATTAATTTTGTGTATTTGTTATTGTTTAGGCAGCGTAAACCATTTATACGTCCAAAGAGTTACTTTTTCACGTTTTCCACTACAAAGGGTGATTTTTAAGGGTGTAGGAGTTGAGTATCACAATTCTCTTATAACCTATGTTCATCCCGGGAATCTCCTGAACATTTTGCATAAACCCCATCACAATCGGATCAACGGTATGGCCGCGCATAAAGTTCGAACAATCATACAAACAAACAACAAACAAACAAACACTTTATATATATATATATATATATATATATATATATATATATATATGTCCACCGCTGTGGTCTCGAGGTAGCGTGCTGCCTTGTTACGCAGCGGGCCCGGGTTCGATCCCCGGTCGGGGCAGTTTTTCTGGGTGAGGTTTTTTATCGGGTTTTTTCCTCACCTGTAAGACAAATGTCAGAAAAACTTGAAGGCCCAAACGGTCCCCGAAATCATATGGCCATCATCATCATCCTTCATCGATGTGGAAAGCAACGGGAAGCTACCACACCTAAAATTCCCTAGTAAAGCTGCAAGCATAGCATGAAAATGCTGTGATTGCAGTGAAGGACCTGCCTTCGGGCAGAATTACTATGGATGGATGGATATGGGACAATCCATATCAAATCGGACAGCAAAAAATCTTGCAATTTATTTTTTTAATTTTATGTATCCCTAAATATAGTGAATACATTTATAAACGTATTAATACAGAAATTTAATTTTTATCATTTATAGGTTCGTAGTTATGATGATCTAAAATTATCGTAAATATGATAAACTAAAACGTTTACTAACTAATATTTCTGAAACAGTAAACAGCAAAAATTTGTTTCAAACATATTTATATAGGTGATATCATGTAATTTATGGGTGTTATTTTTATAATTAGGATATTTTTATTTTCGGTCTCAATTTTCTGTTTTATGGCGGTTTACTGCAGTACATATCAAAAAATGAAAACGGAAAAAATACAGGATACTATTCACGTAATAAGGGTTAATTTCCAGCAATTACCCTTTTGGAGAGTTGAATAGTTCAGACAATATAAATGTTTTTTATTCTATTTTCGTAAAAAAACTCGCGGGTCCAAGGCGCAGCAGATTCATTTCACGACCAAGGTCGCGCGCGTACTTTATTGAAAGAGCTTCATCAGTGACTTTTTCAACTGCCATTAAATCCAATAGATTATTATATGTTCTGCTTAATGGAACAGTACCGTAAATTTATAAAAGTGGCGATATTTTAATTCTTACGCAGTAGATATTTATCAAATTTTATTGCTGAAGTGAGAAGTAAAGAGCTCTGTTACTTACGTTTACTGTGAATTATTAAACAAATTATTTATAACTAACTCACTCACTGGCTCTGTGGAACCTGTAGGTTCATGGCAGCGCGGACATAAGCTCTCCATACATCCCATCCCGAGCTAACGTTTTCCAATTATCCCCTGTATAATCTACTTCCCTCAAATCATGTATAATGTTATTCTCCCACCTCATTCTTAGTCTTCCAACTGGGCGTTTTCCCTCCGATTTTCCTACCAGAAATTTCCAAGCACCTCTTTCATCTTCCATACGTGCCACATTTCCTGCCCATCGCAGCCTACGAGACTTAACTGTTTTTATTATATCTGGCTTCCTATACAGATCATGTAGCTCACTATTATGTAGTTTTCTCCATTCACCTGTCTGTTCATCTCTTTTTGATCCAAAAATTTTCCTAAAAACTTTATTCTCAAATACTCGTAATCTTCTGCCCTTTTTAAAACAAATGATTTATTTTGTTACACATTTTTTTATTAAAGTTTAAATGTAATATTACATAATAAAAACTCTTTCATCATTAATTGAATAAACTGGTATAAATTTTTATTATGTTATAATTACTAATTTCAGTCTTAAAATAACTTTTTATTCAGTGTATTTTATTGTACCCTGAAAACTTTGACGAAATAGTATTGTTTTAAGATATCACTTCCAAATAAAACCGAATGTTTTAATACTCGTACCACTTCCTACCAAACAATAATAATGCAGTGTCAGCAAAGTCTTCCTTAAACATCTGTTTTACATCAACAATTCTCAAGTTCAAGTTCAGACAGTTGATTTACATCAGTATGTTTAGTGCATCTCGTCATTTTAAGTGTCACAGTCAAATTAAAAATAATATCTTATTGTTTTTAACTCACAAGTTTGCAGATCTACAAAGACTGAATGGTGTGTTAGAAGTTAAATATAATTTTAATTATGCATATATTAGTATACAATAGTTATTAACAATATTATGTGTTAATATATAATTTTACAATTTCTTAAATGTTTCTGGAATGAGAGAATAATCGTAGAGGTATACATTTTGTGTTATAAAAGGAGAATAATGGGAAGTTTAGACATTAAATTAAACACTATAACAATAATTTAGCTTATAATAAAAGCTAATATTATCGTGCATTTTAATATCATCTTAGATATGTCATGAGTAGGGGATGCAAGATCAGTAAGTGATACCAAGCCAATAAAATATATTTATACCTCTTAAATATTACTTGTAACAGCATGAAAATTGTTATAAATTATTATCGATAGCTTAACGTTACTTACAATATTCAACATCAGACATTGGTGTAGGGTACAAGTACAAAATATTACAACACATTACAAAACTACTCTCTAGAAAATATTATTAATAGGCCTACCAGCTTGAATTCGTAGGTGCTTAGTAATTTAAATTAAACTATACATTAGCCAAAATCAGCACAAAATTAACCGCCTACTGAATATATCAATAAAGATTGTTATATTTAATGACGTTTATTATGTAGCAATTTATTTCAAGCGCGAGGTTCTCCTACGTACCATAAATTTACGACACGGGACTCACGGATTTCCTTCCTTCTGGAGAAAGCTACATTCAGAATTGTTACGCCTTTAAAATGTCATTGATTCCTATCGAGTTTGAACCCGCGAACCTCGGAATCGGAGGCGTGCAGAGTAACCACTTGTCCACGATGATGATGATGATGATGATGATGTAATAATTGTAATAATGATAATAAAAATAATGTAATGATGATAATAACAATAAAAATATTTGTAAGTGCGCAAAGGACTATTACCAAGTAGCTCCGTCATTGTTTGTACGAGCGAGCGATCTCCACTCACGCGAAAGGTATTGCGGGCAGTCTACACATAGGAGATTTTAGGAAAAATAATTATTTTTGGTAGTTTCCTTTCAAGACTCCACTTTAATACTAATTACAAAAAATTAACTGGTGTTCAGGTAATAATGTGGCATTTTTTGATTTTATAAAATTTTTGGTGAGGAAGGTCAATTGCGTATTAATTGCATTTACGCCCTTCAGAAAAACGTAAATATTAACATACTAATTTTCAAGCGATAGAGCATAAAATCATCTATAATGTGAATATCTTTTCAAGTTGAGGGAATAGCCATACTTCGAGAAATGTATTTTATAAAAGAGACTATTTAAAACAGTACGATAATTTGACAGCTCTATTACTCTTTAATTACACCAAGCGAAGACTTGAAATTCGGTTCAGATATTCAGTATATCATAAAGTTTCACTGTAAAAAAATTGTAAACTTTTAAAGATGTGAGTTCAATTTTCACAATTTTTTTGCCGATTTCGTATGGAATGTCCCAATATATATATATATAGATATATATTTGTGTGTGTGTGTGTGTTATGTATGTGTGTGTGTATGTATGTGTGTGTATGTATGTGTGTGTGTATGTATGTGTGTGTGTTTTGGAGCGAAACTGATGAAGGGGTGATAATTTTCTAAATTAGAACTCAGCATCGAGAGAAATTTCGGTACCTACAATAAGTAGCAGCTTCACGTTGAGAAAACCAGTTATAACGGCTGGTGGACAAGACAGGCTGACCACATGTCACCCCTATACTGACAGGATGATCGTCTACCTCTACGATTAACACATATGCATGTATTCATTTGCTGAGCTTTGGTGCTGAATTTTAGTGTCTTGCAGTTAAAAACAGCAGATAACTTTTTGGACATGGCCTTTATACATCACATGCTTCTTTTTTAAGAAATTTAACTCTTGCACCATGGAGTTTTTCCATAAACACTGCCTTGCAGTTAAAAATGACAGAACTGTTTCCAATTTTTAAAATGATAACACTAAAGCTCGTCAATAGCTAGTAAAAAATCTGTTGACGAATAGAGGAGAAAATGGTACTTAACTGTTTTGTCTTAGCCTATTTATAGATAAATAATTGTATTTTATAGTGTTATCAATTATCTATTTAAACATTTTTTTTCACAACAGTGCGTTCTGTCGTACTTACAGGAATGGCGACCATGATTTAAAGTTCAATTTCCTAAATTTCACGATTGCCAATTGTCAACCGATAAATAACTAAATAACTACACTGTAATATTACAAATTACCTACCTAGTGCGGGAAGTAAAATCACTGGCCTTTATGTATACTACGTAGAATGTATATACAAATATATATCCAAAAGGTAGTGTTAATATACATTATAAAAAAACAAATCACTGCATTTTAAATCTACTGAACTTTATTTGAAACAATATAAAACAATAAGTTCGTACTTGCCGCAATTTTATCCCTGATTGGTGTCAAGGTCTGCTGTAGTCTCAACTAAATTATTTTCGTCATTTACCGTATAAACATTGGCCAAACTGGTAATGTTAATCAGTTGTTTTATAATGAAAGCAAATATTTCCAACAAAGATATTATTTTACTATTATTTATTATTTTGAAAACACCATCGTGCAAAAAAATAATGTGCAACGCATGTTTGTGAAGTGCTTTACAGAATCTCGGAAATTAAAAACCTCGTTATCGCTCGGTTTTAAATAATTTCCTCGCTTCTGTAAAAAACAACTTCCCAACCTCGCATTGATTTTTCTTTGTATTACTATCGCATCGGCGGAAAGATCAAGACCATCTTCGTTAGGCTTACTGTCACAGGTGACATGGCCTAAAATGGATTTGATGATGATGATACTATTTATATATATTATTTAAAGGAGTATTTAGAAGAATATTGTGTGTTCTCGAAATATGACCTAATGGACATGGCCCATTTTAATATTCAAGGACACATTTAATGCGTGTAGTGAGTTTTTGTGACTTTCCCCATAGCCGAGTGGGTTTAGGGCATCATGATTTGGTGAAGGGCTGGAATTGAGGCATCATGAGGGAAGGGGTTTTCATGGAGTTTTGACCACTATGGGAAAAGTGCTCACTTAGCATCGTGAGAAATTTTTTATAGTTAGATTATGTAGCGGTTTCAGGTTGAGAAAACCAACAGTAACGGCTAGGTGTTCCGGCATTCTGACTACATGTAATTCCTACAGGTTGATAATAGTCCACCTCTATGATCAACACATGTGGATGTGAGGGCAGCAGCAGGATGGTAGGCCAAGGTTCTTCAGACCTGTCTATCATGGAGTTTTTAGCGCGATTTTGTATATTTTTAAAGTAATATTAATACAATATGATCTGCCGCGGTGGATAGTGGTTATGTTACTTGCCTCTGGTCCCGAGGGTCGGGGATTCAAACCTGGCGGGGGTCGATGTGTTTTTTATAATGGAAAAATCCAAAGAAAGAGTCCTCCGGAAGGGACTTTAAGCCCTGAATGCCGAGTCTGAAAATTTTCAGGCTCGTAAAAGGAAAACCCGAATAAAAAGGCCTTTTTTTGTGCAAAATTTACCGATTTTTTCATCCTAGTAATACCTTATTTCCCTACTAGATGTCTCATTGGATCAGTATGTTGACCGCAAACTATTCAAGACATCTCTTGGCAAATTAGTGTAACTAAATTAACTTGTTATTTAACACTTTCCAATATTATTATAACATAGTTCCAACAAAGGATCATATTATAATATTATAATGATATTGTGAAAAAAAAATGTGAATCAGGAATCGAACCGTAGACCTATCGTATTCCGTGCGATCGTGCAAGACCACTACACTATTAGAGACATAGTACAACATTAACAATTCTTTCCACATATACAAATCTATAATTCTCGTTTCGTCCGCTGCCCGGTAGATGTCACTACCAACGTCAACGGCCGTATTTAAATTAACTTGGTCTGGTAACTAATAAGAAAGGAGAGGTTAAGGCTCAACATTGGCCATTCTAGATTAATACAAAATGATGATTGTAATGAAATGTCTCCCATGTAAAATGGAATTCCAACTCAATGTTGGCTAGTATGCTGAGAAAATTGAGGATTAAAAAGACAATATAGTGGTCGGCACCCAAGTTTGGGCGTAGTACCTCACGAAAAGACATTCAAAATGATAATTCCTGAGTCATCTCGCTCGGTTACAGATTCAAAGTTATGTTCATAGGTTATTTATTTGATACTACATCTAATTTCATTACTCAAAAGTCTTATAAAATGGCAGAAAAAATGGTATAATACTATAACTTGCGCTGTATTATCGATTACAAACACGAAACTTTTACAGCATATGGGTAATTTATGCATATGGGAAGTTTGAATACTGATTGTTCAAGAAAACAGTCAAAGGTACTCAATAGAAACTGTATGGGCATTATACAGGGTGTTCGGAAACTATTCTTTCAAATCATTACAGGAGGTAAAGGACATCAAAACAAATATACTCGTATTTTGTTATGGAACATGTGATCTCAGATGTCAACTTGTAATGTTAGAGAACATTTTGTTGATAGTGTTGACGTAAGCTGTTGTGTCGGACGAGGTGGCCCTGTGGCCTGGCCACCCAGATCACCTGACCTCACGTGTCTGGATTTCTTCCTCTGGGGACATATGAGGCAGCTGGTGTATGAAACTGTCGTTGAAACAAAATAATACCTCGTCGCTAGAATTGCCGTCGCTTCTGGGACCAATGCGGACATGCCAGAAATGTTCGAATGAACACGACAATCAATGGTCAGACGATGTACTGCATCATACAGGCCAATGGTCGTGTATTTGAGCAATTCCAGTGATGCTACTACTGTAATTAGCTTCTTAAACTATCTTCTGCGTAAATCGTCCCTAACATTACAAGTTGATTTCAGAGACCATATGTTCCTTATCAAATTTGTTCTGATGTTTTCCATCTCCTGTATTAATTTGAACGAATAGTTTTGGAACACCCTATTAAAACCTGTATAAGGCTGTGTCCCTCTCTTTTGACCTTAACCTCTCCCTTTATAGGTACATACAGGAACAGGATCTATTAATTTTTTTAACATTTTTACTGGCAATTCAATTTATCGAATTTGATTTACAATACACACGACCATTTAAATTCATTATTGGAAAGATTGTGATTTAGTAACTGGACCAATATGTAACATCTGAATTTGAATAATATATTTGTCATTTAAAAACCGATACAAAAAAATAATTAATACAATTATATATTATGTTTATTTATTTATTCAGAATCCTTGCTAATTTACAATAATTTACTGTCAATATAGATAGCAATGTTTATGAAACTCTAAGAAATAAAAGCGATAGTGCTGGTAGTATTTTACGAAAAAATGTAAAAATTAATTTTCTTACCGCGAAATAAAAAAAAACATGGAAAAAAAAGAGAGTGCCTCTAGCTGTAATGTAGAATTTGTTAGGTCTGACTGACGAAACAGACAGCCTAAAGGCCCTAACTCATCAATAAAAATAAATAAATAAAACATCAGTCCTAATCCGGAAGATGTAAACAACAATAATCTGGATTTTAAAGGTCGGTCTCAGTTCAAATTCTGGTTTCTGATTCCGAGGCTCGCGATTCACATTATGCGGTGCCGATGATTTTTTTAAGGTAGTAAAATCCTGAGCACGGTTTCCTTTGGAAGAGAAGTAGGACGTCACAACACTCCACGTCAAATATTATATCCTCTTTTCGCAACTGGAATTCCCTACTGCAGGAAATCAGGGGCTGCCGAACAATAGTTTAGGATAACTTTAGGTATTTTTAAACTTCTTTTATAGGAATTTTATATATCCTCAACTTCCGAGTCCTACTAATATCCGTAGTTGTTTAAGAACGTCGTTTAATATAGTACTATGTAATTTGATTTTACGAATCCATTTATATCAAATGGAATGGTCTTTAACATCAGTTGACACGTCTAGTGACTACTGTTTGTGACTTTAAATGCTTTATAGAGTTGCAGAGGGCATAGGTGAAGTGAACAAAAAAAAAAAAAGAAGAATACACTCCTAATGAGCTGCACTTGTTTTCTACGTGAGAGCGCACATCCGCACGCGTGCACCCAGAGGCAAAAGTGCGAGGCGTGCGGCCTAATCTAACTCTGACAGACTTTCTAAAAATACACTTTCTATCAAATGATGCCATTTACTTTAGATCAGTATTTACGACTCTGGGCTGCCTTGCTTATTCAGAACCTCATTTGTAGATTTTATGGATGTATGTTTGCAGTTTGTATAGGTCCTATAGCGACATAAATATATAACAGGACTTTAAAGCATTGTGATAAATATCCCACTATAAAATTGGATTCTACACTTTGATGACAAATTATTCTGGGTAGCACATTGATTCCCTTTGTGTTCGCTTGTCACGTGTAATTTACGAGTGTTTTAGGAAAATTATAAAATTCGTGTCCCAGATACTTTATTAAAAATGAGTATTATGCTTTTTCATCATCATCATCATCATCATCATCATCATAATCAATAGCTTTACAATGTATTGTCACATCTTCCTTCTACACACTTATTATTTTCCTTCAAATCTACTTACCCGGTCTCGGACTTGCAATCCTTTTTCATTCATCGTTCTCTTTATATAATTAAAATATTGGTCTTGTAAATAAAAAAAAGATTCTCTTTTAGAACTTCAAAGAGGAAAAATTCTTGCAGACAAATACAAAGTATAAAATTCTTAGGATATTTTTGAACCAAAGAGAGATGAACAGACAGGCGAATGGAAAAGACTGTATAACAGTGAACGACATGATCTTTATGGGAAACTAGATATAATAGGAACACTTAAGACTCGTAGACTGCGATGGACAGGACATGTGGTATGAAGAGGAAAAGGAATCAAATGGCAGATCAATTGGCAAAAGAAGCTGCAACAGAAACCAGCGTAACCGTAGAATACACAAAAATACCTAAATCATCAATAGTTGCCCAAATAAAAGAAGAAGGAACTATTAAATGAGATCACAGATAAAGGAGCCACCTGAAAGAAATCCTTCCCATCAGTCAGAGACAGATTAAAACTTAAATGAGAAATAACTGCATAATTTTCTGAAATGGTAACTGGTCATGGAAAAAATAAATCACATCTTCATCGTATTGGAATATTAAACAACGCAACGTCCATATAGAAAAGCAATTCAAAACGTAGAACAGTTCCTTTACAAATGTTAATTGCAGCAGCATTCTAGAAATAAGTTCAAAGAAGAAATCCGCAAAGAAGGAGGAACATGGCCTGTGACGGAGAAGGACCTAATACACAAATATTTAAGACATTTAAAAAAAATATAAAAACAATTGTGTACGAAAATGAGTGATTAACAAGTGAAGAAGATAAAAAAAAACATGTAAAAAATGTACCAAATAAGTGATGTTATGTAATGTTATGTTATCTGATTTTATGTTTTGTTATGTTATGCATGTAATATTACTACGGTAATGGGGCATGCTGAAAAAAAGAAAAAAATATTATTATGATGATTATCATTATTATTATTATTATTATTATTATTATTATTATTATTATTATTATTATTATTATTATTATTATTATTATTATTATTATTATTATTATTATTGTCAAACAAATAGGAAAAAACAGAGGGTGATATTTATACGTATTGAGAAAAAAAATTCTATTAGACAGAGAAGAAATATTTTGCTAATAACCAGGAAACAAGAAAATAGGTAAAAACAAGCTCTACATCAGCGGTTCCCAACCTTTTTCCACTCGTGAACCCCTCTCACAACGATCTGAGTTGGATGAACAACTAACTTTTAAATATGCTTACAGTAGACATGTATAAAATTTAATTCCAAGCAAAAGGTTTAATAACCTTAAATTAAATTAACCCTTAACGGTTAAAACTTAAAGTTACTCTAGTTACGGCTTAAAAGTTACACAATCTGTAGGCCTAGTTGTAGCGAAATCAAACGCATTCCTAACATTGTCACTTAACTGTAAATCAGGTATTCCAGGTAAATATTAATTTCCACATTGTGGAAATAATGTGATAAATTTTCCGATGTTACACATATGTAACAAAGAGCTTGATAGGGTTGATTTAATTTTAAAATAATAATAATAATAATAATAATAATAATAATAATAATAATAAAAATAATAATAATAATAAAACTAACAATAGTAATAATAACAATAATAACGATAATGATAACGATAACGTTAATGATGCTAATGATGATTATGATAACGATAATGATAACGATAGTAATAATGATAATAATAATAATAATAATAATAATCATAATAATAATAATAATAAGTTACTTAGGAACAAACCTATGTCAAATGTGCACTTAATTTCCCACAATCAGATTCTACTTGTTAAGGAAACTTCATGTTTCTTTCTTATTATTTGTTCGTAACAATAGAAAGTTAATAAAGAAGTCAAAACCTAGAAACGGTTTATTATAAATGTGCTTCTTTAAAAAGACAAATTATTTGAAGATGATTAAAGAAGTCGGACGCACAAAACGTACGTAATTTTTTAGTTAAGATAGCAACATTTAATTTTCCGTGAACGCCTGACTGGCAGGAGCGGGATGGTAGGCGGAATTGTCCGTGGTGGTCTCGTTTTATGGAGTGGAGTAAACTTTCTTCCACGGAGGGGAGTTAAACTCACCACTGAAGTTATTTTACGTTCGTGACGTGGGGTTAGGCGACTAGCGCATGTTAGGTGTTAGTTCGAGTATCTGGCAGACTGTCACATGGTCAGTGAGTCCCCAGGATACAAGCAGTGAACCTGTGGTTATCTCAGCGCGATAGCGCAGCCCAACTTATTGAGAGGCTCGTGAAAAACAGTGGCAGACGGGCACTGCAGGGCCACGGATAATTTCCCGGATCCCCACAGGTGGAGGAGTTTACCTATATGGCCGGTTGAGCTATAGCCAAGTAGGGCGGGAGGGATGGTGGCTTGGCACCCGGATTGAGATAGGGGTTCATGTTGTTATCTTAACAGTTTATTTATATTATCAAATCACTTCGGCTTAATTTAAAAGTGGTAATGTTATTTGTGATCACCATTTTTTTTTTTCAAAAATTCATGCTGATATCGCTGAAGATAAGAAAAACCAGCGACAATGACCAACCGGTGGGTTGGGACACCCCTCCAATGTACGATATCAACGGAGTAATACGGTTTATTTCTTGATTCTTGAAATGTCCAGAAATAAACCGGGGGACTGGGCACACTCTTATCTTCACAAAAATACGGATTTCCAAACCATCAAAAGTCCGTCACGCAGAAATGACGTAAACAAAGTGAATTCCTCAGCAAGTCGAATTCATGGTTCATCTAGTTGGTTTATGGAATACAGCTCTCTTTTGTTAATTAAATCGTTGCGAACAAAACAAACATTACGGCCTCTAGAGTGATTTTTAGCAAAACCTCCCACTCGTTATGATCGGGTTTAAGTAATTACTTGAGAATATGTTATTCCTATTATTTGTATGATATATACCGAGTTTCGTTGCGAAAAATCGAAATATGGTACCGATAGATCTATTTTTAAATTTTCATTTCACATGAACCTCCACTCATAATATCGAACTCGATATTATATTTCTTAATAAAATGTTACAAGAGAGTTCGTTTGCGAGAAAATAAACATGGCGACCGTTAGAGTTTAACAGCAATTAGAATAAATGGGCAGTTAACGACAAAAAGGGGAAATTTTGAAAAAAAAAGAAGAAAAAAAGAAAAACTTGCTGAAATCAAACACTTAGGAACAATAATTACAAACGAGAATAATATGCACAAAGAATTTAATCATAGACTGAATTATCGATATGCATGCCATTATGTATTAAAGGGACCGTAGCGGTGAAATTATTATTGAGATGTGCACTATTTTAATCTAATAATAGCGGTAGAACTTGTCATATTCCAAACCTGAAAAAATACGCAAAATTTTACCAATTTCTTGTTTAATGATTTGGTCGTATGAATTCGTTTTTTTTCACAAAATCTTTTGTTAAACCATACTTTGGTCCTCCTTGGTCGTAAATTAAACAATATTAATTGGATTCTAATATTCTATATACCTTAAATGTGTCCTATAGTTGTTAACTGTAAGTTATGGTCAGTCAGTCACAGAAAACGGATAAAAATTACTGTACACAACATAATAATTGATGGATTAAAATTTCCTCTTGGATTCTACGTTATCTTGTAAAGTCATTATTGTTCCCGCTGGAGTCCCGTGACTGACTGACTTTTTGTCCCCTCACTTATATTGCTAATACGCATAACGCAGTCAGTTGCTTGCTGGACTCCGCTGTATATTAATAATAAACATGGTTTAGGAAATCTGGTAGACTGTTCGGCTCAGCTGTTTCATAAAATAATTACTGGTCCTTCTTCTGTGACAATTTGAGCTAAAAGCCTGTCAGTGGAAGGATTTAAATTTGGAGTAATTATATGAAAATGTCATACCGATGTGAACATTTTGAAATTGGCGCAGGAGTAATTTTTTCGATGAGATATTTTTTTGCAGATGAAATTTTCCGATTATAGAAGTTAATGTTTGAAATACGGATTATTTTGATCTAAATTAATAGTAGAACATGAAATATTCCGAAACCTGAAAACACATGCAAAATTAAACGAAATTTTGTTTTACGATTTCACTGTAGAAGTTTGTTTTGTTTCACCGACACTTCTGTTATACCATATTTCGTTCCTTCCTGATCATAAATGTAATACTAATAATTGTATTATAATATTCTAGATAATTAAAATGCGCCCTATAATTATTAAGGATAAGCTACAGTCAGTCACATAAAACATAAAACAATTATTGTACACAATACGATAATTGATGGATCCAAATTTCCTCTGGGATTCTACGTTATCGGTACATAACTAACAAAAAAGTATTAACGACATTGTCTTGTAAAGTAATTACGTTAATTATATTAATTACTTTTTATATTTTTATTAATGGCATTCAAATAATTCCTCATTATGCGATTCCTCAATATGTATGTTATTAAGTGAGTGGAATTAAAACAAGTGCGCGGTTCTTATGTGTTAGAAAATGTGTGTGTGGGATTCCTTGAACTTGATAGATTCTCGCATTAGTTTGACCTTTGACATGCCATGTGTGTCGTATTATCGGGGATCCACAGTGCGATGTTGCCACATTGTGCTAGCATTCACTTTGTGAAACAGAGTCATGCTTATTAATTGCAAAAACAGTTTTAAAACATATGAAGTTTCTTGTATAAAAAATACAATTGGCGTGGAGTATATTTGATTAAGTTTGTATAACCTGTAGTGTAAAATAAAATTATTATTGGGTGTAGTGTTATTGGAAACCAACAGAGTGAAAATACGTATGACAACGCTGTACTATGTGCGCCACGTGGAAACAATCAGTCATATAGTAAGATTTCGCGCATTGTAAGATATTTCTTTCGATTGTTTAGTTTAAAAATAGAACACATGTCAGCAATATAATTTGTAATCAGTTGCTTTGAAAGAATTATAACAGAATTTTCCACATTTAAATAAAAAAATTAATAATTTGTTATACTGTACTTTTTCGTTAATTTGTCTGTCTTTATAGTTGAGACGCGTGAAAGTTAATTTTAGTGTTCTGGAACGAACAATGCAAATTCCATATCGGCATTTTTATTTACTTTAATAGTTCAATCTATTAAAAGCATCAGATAAATTTTAATCAGTTAATATGGATGTAATAAATTAGGCATATTTAACTATAGAGAAGGCACTTTGTTGTTAAGAAGTTAATATTTTATTTATTTCGTGAAATTTAAAATGATACTTGGTAACCAAGGTAAATAACTTACACTATTTATTTAATATTTTTACAGCTATCAAATTGTACATTTCCTATACATGATAAAAGGAGTGAAGTTATTTATTCATCTCCATATTATCGCTTTTTATATATTATCCATTCATAGTAATTCTGCCCGAGGGCAAGTCTTTCAGTGCAATCATAGCATTTCCATGCTGTGTTTGCATCTTTACTAATGAACTGTAGATGTGGTAGCTTCCCGTTGCTTTCCACACCGGTGAAGGATGATAAGGATGGTGATGGCCATATGGTTTCGGTGACCGTTTGGGCCTTAAAGTTTTCTTGACATTTGTCTTACAGGTGAAGAAAAACCCCGATAAAAACCTCACTCAGAAAAACTGTCCCGACCGGGGATCGAACCCGGGCTTGCTGCGTGACAAGGCAGCACGCTACCTGCAGACCACAGCAGTGGACTTATCTATTATAATTCCATATTATTTTGTAATATTTGTATACTATTTGCAGCTCCAGAATATTAAAGTCTAAATAAAATTCAGATATGTCAGTCAGTCAGTCAGTCACACATCATATATTAGGTTATAACTCTGGTCTTAATTGTGATTTTTGTTTTGTTTTTTATTGAGAATGTAACTTGAAATGTGTTCTCCAAACGGTATTTTGGAAAATTGTATTAGTCAACTTTTATAAGATTCATGATGTGTTCCGTTGAGGTATTATTCAAAATTAATATAAAATTATGGAATATTCACCTGAAAGGTTCGTCTCCTCAACTTAATCATTTAACTGTAGCGTTTTCGGGACTTGTCCCATCATCGGCAGAATTCAAAACTGGTGTTTCACTGAAGATCTGGTAGAGGGGGTTGCATGTATTGGGTTCGTTTTCGTTTATCAGGCTGTAGTTGTTGCGAGCTGCTTTCATGATTTCCATCTCTTCGAGTACGTTTATCTTCGCTGGATTATTTTCTCTGTGCATTACTGTTAGGGTGTTTTCAATATTTAACATGCGATGTCCTTCATGGATAACGTGTTTTGCATAGCTTGATTTCCCTTCTGCGTGAATGAAGTCTCGAAAATGTTCTTTGAATGTGATGTTAAAACTCCTGTTTGTCCTTCCTATATAAAATTTGTTGCAGTCCTTACATGTCAGTTTATAAACTCCTTTGCTGTTGAAAATGTTATTTTCTTCAATGTTATTGTTTATTATGTTGTTTAATTTTTTATTGGTTCTGTATGCTATTTTTACATTTTTATCGGCTTTCTTTAGTGCAATGGCTAATTTTGTCGTTTCTTTTCCTGTGTATGTAAGTGTTATCCATGTTTTCTTGTTGTTGTCAGATTCTTTTTCTAGTTTAGTTATGTTGGTTATGTTGTTCTTCCTTTTTTGTTTTTTTACGAGCTTATCTATGAATTCTACGTTATAGCCATTGGTTTTTGCCATATACTTAATGTAGTTGAGTTCTTGGATATAATTGTCTTTGCTTAATGGGAGTTTCAACATTCTACTGACTAAGCTATTAAATGTACTAATTTTCTGTTGAAAAGGGTGTGTAGAATTTTTGTTTATGGCCAGATCATTGTTTGTGGGTTTCCGGTAGATACCAATTTCTAGTTTATTGTTGTGTACGTTTTTGGTTATAGACAAATCTAAATAGTTTATGCTGTTATTAACTTCTATTTCTTCGGTGAAAGTGATTTTTTCCTGCATGTTGTTTAAGTCTTGAAGAATTTCTTTTTCTTTTCTGTTTTCATTGTCATATATTACTAGTACGTCATCGACATATCGTATTATTAGTTTTATGTTAAATTTGTGTATTAGTTCCTCAAAATGTTTATTTTCCAGTTCTTGTAGGAAGAATTCTGCCATTATTCCAGATGTAGGACTTCCCATCGGGATTCCTACATCTGGAATAATGGCAGAAATCTTCCTACAAGAACTGGAAAATAAACATTTTGAGGAACTAATACACAAATTCAGGGATCCCGATGGGGAGTCCTACATCTGGAATAATGGCAGAAATCTTCCTACAAGAACTGGAAAATAAACATTTTGAGGAACTAATACACAAATTCAGGGATCCCGATGGGGAGTCCTACATCTGGAATAATGGCAGAAATCTTCCTACAAGAACTGGAAAATAAACATTTTGAGGAACTAATACACAAATTCAACATATAACTATAAATAGCACTGTTTTTCTTCAAAAGTTGTATATTTAAGCACAGTCTTAACCACAAACTATTCCTCTATCATATAACGTAGATAACACCCCTAATTTCAACCAATTGTAATATTTATGCAACCATTTCGCTGCAAAAGTGTATTGTAAATGTCAGTCAGTCACATATGGAATTGGTCTATTATAACAATAATAATAATAATAATTATTATTATTATAATTATTATAAGTGTAAAGTAAAGTGATCCCTCTCGGAAGGTCCTTCGGGTAGTAGGAGGTTAAGGCTCCCACTTTTTGTTGACAATCGGCACTTGATGTTAGTCCTGCGTGACGGCTGCCTTTACCCTCAGAACAAGAATCTGGTACTCATTTGCGTTAGAGGCTGAGTCGACCCCAGGGCCACAGTGCCGCCAGAATGTTTGAGTCAGTTTAAAATTCCTGACCCCACCGGGACTCGAACCCTCGACCTTCCGGCTTGTAGCGCAGTGCCTTAACCACTACGCTACGGCGTGACTATTATTATTATTTTAATAACAATAATAATATTATTAATAATATTAATAATAATAATAATTATTATTATTATCATTATTGTCGTCATTATTATCACTATCATTATTATTATTGTTATTATTATCATTATTATTATTATTATTATTATTATCGTATCTCTTTTTGGTATAACATGCTCTATATTATGAATATATTGAAATAGTGAGGACGAAAATCATTTAATAAAATATAAATTTTATAGTACATTAAATTCTATTATGGATGAGATCGGGATCTCAAGAGAAATTGTATTAGCTGGCGATTTTAACAGCAGAATTGACAAAGAGATAGATAATGATGTAGTCGGACCATATGGAGAAATGGAGAAAAATTACACTGGTAGAAGATTGATAGGATTTTGTGAACAATATTCACTTAAAATCCTACACGGATTTTACCAACATAGAGATATTCATAAGTATACTTGGCACCAAATACTCTTAATCTACAATCGATAATAGATTTTGTAATAATTAAAAAAATTAAATTAAAAAGACCCAGGATGTAAGGGCATAGAGACGATTATCATACGGAAGTGATCACTATTTATTGAATGCAAAAATAATATTTTCATTCCAAAGTAAAAATGACAGGCTAAATAAAACTAAAAATGAAGAGGACAGTTTCCATGACTTGTCAACAACTCTATAAACTTGGACAGTTTGGAGAAAGAGAGCACATCATATCTATATAAGAAAAGGTTATATGATCAGTTTCTAATCTCTACGTTTGACAATGCTCAGGAAGAATACACCTATATAGTAAAAAGTATTCATCAGGCGGCAAAAGAAGCTTTAGGAGAAGCAAATAGAGAAATAAATAAATTCAAATATTTTTGGAATGAGGACTTAGCAAAAGAAATAGCGAACAAAAAAGAAAAATATTTAATGTGGTTGAATACCAAAGATCTGAAAGAGAAAATACAATATAAAGAAGCTCAAGCAAGAGTTAGAAAGAAAACTGCGGAAGCAAAAAATCAGAGCCGGGAATAAAATTGTTCAAAAATTCAAACATGTATTTGAGGAAAACGAAGTACTGAATCTTGGAGAGTTTAAAAAAAAGAGAGAAATAAAAGAAGTGGACAAACAAATGTACAAACAATACCTATGACTGAATGGAAAAAAATATTTTAATACATTACTATCAGAAAACAAGGTATTTAATTTAGATAACGTTCAAAACATTCCAGATATAAATGAAGAAATAAATATACAATTGGACATAGAGGATATTAAAATTAACATTCAATCATTAAAAAATAAAAGAGCTAGTGGTCCAGAAGGAATACCAGCGGCACTATTAAAACATGGATTCGACCATTTATATGAAGGACTGATAAAATTATTTACAAAATTTATGAACGGCGAAAGAGTTCCTGAAGAATGGAAACTAGGATACATTTCGAAAAAAAAAGACCAATGTCAAAATTATAGAGGTATAACAGTAACAAGTACTATGATTAGACTCTATGGACGTATACTAAAATATTATTTGAAAAAAGCCTATAGTGATATGGAATTAGAGGAACAGTCAGGATTTAGAGCAGGTCGTTTCACAACCGACAATTTATTTTGCATTACTCAGGTAATAGAAAAGAAAATGCAATATGGACAACCTTTGCACCTACTATTTGTAGATCTTGAGAAAGCATACGACAATGTCCCTATAGAGAAACTATGGATTGCTTTAAGACGTATGGGAATTATGACTATAATAATTAAAGCTAGACAAAATTTATATGACAATTGCATATGTAAAATTAAAATTGACAGTAAATTGTCACATAGTTTTACGATAAATAAAGGTCTTCGTCAAGGTTGTTATCTATCACCGACTCTGCTTAAAATATATGTACGTGAAATATTAAAGCATTGGAGGAGAAAATGTTCAAGAATGGGAATTCCTATTTTAAACAACAAAACTTTATACAACTCACATTTTGCAGACGATAAATTGTTAATTGCACAAGATTATGAAGATTTAGAACATATGACTAGAAAATTAATAGAATAATATGAAAAATGGGGATTAATTTTGAACATGAAAAAAAAAATTATCAATTGGTGAACCAGAACAAAATTTAATTTTGGAGACTGGAGAATCAATTAAATCTTGTAGTGAGATCACATATTTAGGAATTAAAATAAATAAAAATGGAAGTTATGAAGATGAAATAAGAAATAGAAATAATAAAGGAAAATTTGCAATTGCTTGCCTCAATGGAATATTGTGGGATAAAAATATAAGTAATACAAATAAAACGATATATATCATACAATTGTTAAAAGCATAATTACTTATGGAGTAGAACTTTGGCCATTAACAACAAAAACAAATAAGTATCTTTTGACAACGGAAATGGATTTTATACGAAGGGCAGCAAGAGAAAAAATTAGGAACTCAGTTACAAGGGAGAAGATGAAGATAGAAGACACTATTTTAGATTATATTAAAACTCAGCAATTAAGATGTACGGACATGTCCGGCGAATGGAAGAGGATCGGTTACCAAAATGTGTTTTGGAATGGAAACCTGAGGGAAGACGAGGCAGAGGAAGACCTAAAACCTGCTGGAGTCAGGGTATATGTCTATACATGAAGGAGAAACATCTACAACCAGGAGATTGGATGGACCGACAAAATTGGCTATTGGGAATCGGACGATGTCAAAGACATTAATCAACTGATTATCTATTATTATTATTATTATTATAGTTGTTATTGTTATTATTGTCATTATTAATATTATTTTTGTCATTATAATTGTTATTATCATTATCATCATTATTATTATATTATTATATTATTATTACTGTTATTATTGTTATTATTATTATTATTATTATTATTATTATTATTATTATTATTATTATTATTATAATCGGCCGCGGTGGACTAGTGGTTATGCTCCTTGCCTCTGGTCCCGAGGGTCGCGGGTTCAAACCCGGCCGTGGTCGATGGATTTTTTAGGACGGAAAAATCAGAGGAGCAAGTCCTCCGTGAGGGAGTTTAAGCCGTGGGTCCCGAGTCTGAAATTTTCAGGCTCGTAAGAAATCCTTAAGCCTGAATGCAAAGGCCTCTAAGCAAAATTTACCGAATTTTCCCGTCCTAGTACTACCTTGGTTTTCTAGATGTCAGTATGAGGCGGAACGGGACCACGGACCACTCAAAATGACATCTATACGAAAACAAGTGTAACTAAATTAGTATGGTGCAAATTCTTCCCTATAGGGGGAGAGCGCCTAAATCTCCGTAAAGGAAAAACATAGGCTTACAATACAAAATTATATTATTATTATTATTATTATTAGAGAAACAAAAAAATAATAATCTGTTGAAATACCAATTAAAGGAAAGGTTTCAACTTTTAAATAGAAGCAAATGTGTAGCAACCCCTAATGGCTTGTGATAACGAGTTACAGAATCTGGTATTTATACAGTGTAGAAATTGGGTAAGAAAAATACACAAATATTTAAGGAAATACGTAAAATATAAAAACAATTTGGAAATCAAGAGTGGCATTTGTTAGGACTATTTAACGAATAAAATTAAGGTGTTTACTCACAAATCATTATTTAAATATAGGTATTTACAAATATTTATATATTTAAAGAAAACGGCACAGAACAACTGTGAAGCGGAACAGGCAATTTGCCTAGCCCGTGAAGTGAAGAAGAACAAAAGGAAGAAAACGGCGATGTTTGAAACAAATGAGAAACGTTATGTTTCATTTGTTCATCACTGTAACCAGATCATATTTATTGCCAAATAGAATCGCAATATTGTAAGAATGCACCCTAGTGGAGAAAAAAATGAATCATCATTACAGGTTATTAATTATTTTTTAATATCCTATGATGTAAATATGTCAATCATATTTTTCTGCAACGTTAATTCCTGGGAAATAATACATTTAAGAAAGTGCAAATAGTGGTTTCTTTCTTTATGGTATAATCAATTGCTACGAATGTTTTTCTATTATATCTCACAAGCAGAATCTGGTTAAATCTTGCACTATATATATATATATATATATATAATCTGGGAGCCACTTGATGAAAGCGATAAAATGAAAGTAATAAAATCGAGGTGAAAAACAACTGTGATTGGTTGTAAATCAAAATTCATTGAAATGTGATTAGTCATTGACTTCCATTAGGGGCACGAGTTATATAGTCAGAAAAAAATGAAAAGTACGAATTATGATAGAGAAGTTTTACTTCGTATATTATGAGTATTTCAAATACCGGAGTTTACTAAGGGAAGATATAAGAATGGTGACTTTTGATGGAAAATATGTCCAAGCCAGTAGTAGAGGGGTAACATATTATGTGGATACCAGCGGGTCAGTGTTCAATCTTCAACATGAACAATTTTCCTAGGTAAGATTTGTCCGGGGGATGAATTGACTTGATGCAAATATCATGAAACGTTAAAGAGTAAATAGTCAGTGATCACCATCTAGACACCATATAATTTTCGTCTTGTTTAGTCTGATTTTTGCGAGGAATTTAGGCAAGTTATTCTAGAAGTTAGAAGTTTCATTTACATTGAGAATTTTATTGTGCGATTCAATATAACTTGATTTATTTTTATTAATTTTATAATGGTTATTTCATAATAGTTATTATTTAAATAAAATGGTCTTTTTGTGGGTGGCTTGTGTGATTCTTGTCATCCCAACTTTTCTAAAAATAAATAAATAAACAAGATATGTATAAATCCGTCATTCTCCCGGTTATATTATATGAATGAGAAAAGTGGCCTACTACTTTTAAGATAAGAGAAAATATTACTAGTATTTGAGAATAAAATTAGGAAATCATTTGGTCCAAAGAGAGACGAACAGTCAGGCGAATGAAGAATACTATATAATAGTGAACTACATGATCTTAATACGAAACTTGATATAATAAGAACAGTTAAGTCTCTGAGTCTGCGATGGGCAGGACATGTGGCACGAATGGCGAATGAAAGAAGGGCATGGAAACTCGGTAAAGAAATCAGAGGAAAAGCGCCTAGCTGGCAGGCCAAGCATATGGTGGGAGAATAACATTAATAAAATAGATTAACCAAATACTTGAAGGGTGTAAATTATATGAGATGATTGCAAAACATTAGCTCAGGATAGGGATGTATGGAGAGCTTATGTCCGCGCAGAATTGAATTCATGGGTTCGATAGTGCCAGTGAGTTTGCTAATTACAAAAGACAGCTTACTGTAATGTAAAAGTATATACAACGGAGAGATTCAACTAAATAAAATAATATGAGGGAAATGGAAATAATAGTTATAGGAGTAGCAAGCTCAACAGGACGGGGTAAGATAGATTTATCAGGGCGTTAAAAACCATAATATGGGTTCTCGTAGCGTAGGTTTATGGGACATAAAAGAATAGTCTGAAATGATAGGCTTCTGAGCTACATTTGTCGGTCCTTTCACGCGCAGATTTGAATTCCGACGCTAACGACTTGAAATGTTAAAGAGTGCTGTTAATCTTTAGTAATAGAATTTTCTAGAATGGGAAACATGTCTAATTTCTTTAATTTCACTTACATCAGTTTTCACAAAAATTCCAAATCTTCTTAATCACTTCGTGATTCGTGAATTTATCGATGATTTGGAAATAACTCGTAACATTACTTATGATGATTTCTTCTCCTTACTCATTCCATTCGTTTGATCAATCGAATTTTTGTCAATAATTCGTGACTTTATCCATTAAAGGCTGCACTTTTAATAAATCTCTTATATCTTTATTTTTAATTCTATCAAGTTTTGGAGATCCTTTAATCTGTCTGAGGAACCTCATCTCCGCCGTCTGAATTCTATATATATTTTCGTTGGAGCCCGAGTTTCACATCCATACAATGTTGTAGGAATTACCATATCTTTATACATTTTTACTTTTGTTTCCTTTTTAATTGTATTCTTGAACGTTCTTTATATTGTTCATATACCGTCTGAAATTTATTTATTTTGGAATCAATATGTCTTTCCATATTGAAACAAATATCGCAGCCAAAATATTTCAAATTAGACACCTGTTCTATACTCTGATTTTGTAAAATAATCTTGGATCTCACTGCATCTTTTCCTCTAAAAAACCATAATATTTGTTTGTCTTACTGATATCTTTATATCACTTTAAATCTTTGATTGAACGTGCTTAAAGAAAAGTCAAATAGAGTTTTAAACTCTGTACAAGGGTTATGAACAACGTTGACTGTTCCTCCTGGAGCCGCCCAATTATCTGAATAACTGTTGTGTTTCTATGACAACTACACCCGCTCTTATATGCAATAACAGCCTATATCCAGCCTTATGCAACAAGTTGATTTCAAGTCTTAACAAGTTTATGTTGTGTTAATACGAATCAACTTTCATCCTGCATTTTTGCTATTATTATGAGTGCGGTTGAGGGGCGCTCGTGTGTATTTCTTTGTAACAGCTACATTTTCAGTTATAAAAACTATATAATACTGATGTTTATGAGATGGAGATTTCTGATTATATGCTATCTATAAACAATTAACATTTATTTTATAATTTTTCAACATGTGCTTCCTTAAATTCTTTGAAAAAATCTTAAGGAAAATGTCATTCAGGAAATCATTTAAAATAAAGCCTCCGCCAGACTACATAGAAAAGCACTAAAGTAACATTAATGTATAAAATACTTCTGATTATGATATTATTTAAGATGAATCGTTTTCAAGAAATTATATTAAATACGTAGATCTAATAATCAGACTAATATATTTCGATGTTATAATTAAATGTTTGACATTGAGCAATGCAAGCGTAATATGATATAAGAAAAAATAAATGCTTGGACGGGAAAAATATAAAGAAAAATAAATATTGTCCTAGATTTGCTTGGTAGTGCACTGGAGTTCCAATCCAGAGGTCCGGCTTCAAATCCCGTTCAAGCATTTATTTTTCTTATTATACATATATATATAGTCCACCGTTGTGGTCTCGAGGTAGCGTGCTGCCTTGTCATGCAGCGGGCCCGGATTCGATTCCCGGTCGGGGCAGTTTTTTTGGGTGAGGCTGTTATCGGGATTTTTCCTCACCTGTAAGACAAATGTCAGGTAAACTTTAAGACCCAAATGGTCCACGAAATCATATGACCATCATTATCATCCTTATCATTATCATCATCATCCTTCATCGGTGTGGAAAGCAACGGGAAGCTACCACAGCTACAATTCCCTAGTAAAGCTACAAGCGTTGCATGCAAATGATGTGATTGCAGTGAAGGACCTGCCTTCGGGCAGAATTACTATGGTTGGATACATATATATATAATGTATTATTGCTTTATTGTATATTATAGGTGAATGAAATGAAGTCTACTCTTCGGTGTTACGCAAATTGCAGGTCGTCTTCCGCTCCGGAACACCAGGTTTTTATTTCATGACCCATACCGCCGTTTTTGCGTTGCACCCATTTCCATGGGGAGGCACTATAATGCCCCTCTTTCATTCCCCATTTGTGTCACATGTCCAGCCTATTGCAGTATAACAGACATATTATTCTTATTATTTCTGGTTTCCTACAAAGTTTATGTAGCTCACTGTTAAGCAGTCTTCTCCATTCGGCTGTTTGTTCATCTCTCTTTGGTCCAAACATTTTCCTAAGAACTTTATTTTCAAATAATCCTCCCTTAAAGTAGGAGTCCATGATTCGCATGCATATAATACAACTGGGAGAATAACAGTTTTATATGTTTTCAGTTTAATGTGATTTGTTAGAGAGAAGTAGGGATGACAAGTCTCTCTGCAATGCATAATAGCACGAATTTCCAGAATTTAGCCTATATTTAATTTCTTTGCGGATCTCATTCCTATTTGCAATTTAAATAACCAATTCAACAACTGATACAAAACAACCCTTAATATACTCATAATGAAATTATGAAATGTTGAGATTATTAAAACCATTTCAAGATAAAATACAAATTAAAGTAGTGAATCCAAAATATATCCCAACAAACATTAATCGCTGCATAAACGTACTGTTACAAATGTAAAAACATTAGCTGTATGTAATATTTATTATATTACATAAATATTATTACATCAAGTTCCAAATGTAAATTAACTATTTATAACTATATCCTATATCTATTTTTTTTCAAATTTTATTTTCAGTTTTGAGTAAGTAAATAAAATTTATATATGTCTTCTGATGAAAATTTAGTAATTTATATATGGTCTTAAAAGACACATTCTCATGTTTTTAGATTTTTGGTCATATATACTCTAATTTCTGTAATGAAGTAATATTGTAGTCATATTTCTGAGATTTTTAAATCCCCAGTCAAGCTTAAATAACCAATACAATGAATGTAAATCGTAAGTTGCATGGCCACTTGTTCGAAGGTCGCTTTCTAATCTTGGAAATTCTTCGAAAGATGGACCATTATAGCAACTGCTTTCACTGTATAGTGAAAAGATGGAAAATGTATATGACTTAACTACCAGTGTAAAACGTTTAATATATTGGTTCAGTTACATAAGGTCATTTTGTTTGTACTTTGGGCCATATTTTAAGACTTTTAGGTCATTAATGGATGGATATTTTCTTATATTTTAGATAATGTACAACAATGAAACAACATGAAAATCGTTTAAATCAGTATTGCTAATTAAAGCTCACCGCTGTGGTCTAGAGGTAGCGTGCTGCCTTATTGCGCAGCGACAGAGTTCAAGTCTTGGTAGGGACAAGTTTCCTGGGTGAGGTTTTTTCGGGGTTTTTTCCTCACCTTTAAGACAAATGACAGGAAATCTTAAGGCTAAAACTGTCCTCGAACAGTATATGACCATCATAATCATCATCATCATCATAGCCCTCATACCGTCGGGACAGCGTAACCCCGCCTTCTAGGCGCCCCAACCTCAGACGTGGGTTACATTTACGCAAATGCCAGGAGATAATATCAGAAATGTCGAAATGACAACCTGGGGCACTGAATAAAACAGTAAAAATTAAACGAAAATTGTATTATAACTATTAAACAAATATTTTGGTAACGTGAAATAATTAATTTTCATTTAGTCTTATAATGAAGCATGTATTGATGATAAAAAGAGGAGTTCATTTTGAAAAATCTCTTGTCCACTTGCACCAAAACTGAGTTTTTGTTAGTCTGTATTCTTCTTAGATTGCTCCGTGTATAATAAATGTAACAGTATGACTTAAGAACATCCTTTAAATACCAAATATGCGTTAAAAGTGACTACTAAAATCAAATTTACTCTTGTTTACAGCAAAATAGTGACTTTACCTTAGTTACCAGAAATGCATGACTTTTAAAAATAAGATCCTGAGATGAATTTAGTTTTATTTCCATTCAGTTTCTATTGATTACCCTTGCTTATTTTCTTGTAAAATTATTAAGATAGCTTAAGTATGCTATCTTAAAAGACAGGTTGTTATAAAAAAGAATAATTTGGATTAATCATACAGTTAGTAACATTCTTGTTCATACAGCTGTGATTTTGTGATTATTGTATTGTCATTGGTCCTTTACAAGTATACAATGTTTCAAGTCGATCCAATGTTTTTAAGTGGGTGAAAATCGTGTTTAAAGATTTCGTTACATAGACAGATACATGTCAAGCTAATATAAAGCGTGTAAAAAGTAAATGTTCTATCATCCGAAATGTGATTTATTTGTGATTATCATTTTAGAGTATCATAACCAAAGGCATCTATACTTGATAAAATAAATTATCTTTTGCACGTATTTCTATTCAAAATATAATTAAAACTAAAACCAACGAAATTAAACATTCACTTGTTTGTAACATTTCTGTACATACACATAAAACACAAAACCAAAACACAGAACAATGTCTTCATTTAATACTTAATAGAGTACCCCTTAGCTTTAATCACTGCTTGGCATCGTTGTTGCATTGAATTGACCAATTTTTTTATTGTCTCAGGCGTGATTTTATCCCATTCTACTCTAATGAAACGTTTTATATATTTTTTGAAGTCCCTTTCATTTTACGGACATTTTCTTCAACTCGGCCCAAAGATTTTCTTTTGGATTTAGATCAGCTGACTGTAGAGCTGTTCTCAGCTGCTTCGCAACGTTCCAGATCAACAAAAGCTAGTTAATATCTGCAGTGTGTTTACTGTCATTTTCTTGTTGGAATATGTAATTCTGCCCCAGTCCCATTTTTATGGCAATTTGTTTTACATTCTCTTTCAATATCCTATTATAATGCCACTTATCCATAATTCCGTCAATGAAGTTCAGGTTTCCAATCCCGCTGGAAGACACACAGGCCCAGATCATAACTGAATCTCTTCCGTGTTTCATGGTCGGGAAAGTATTCATCTTATCATCAGCACTGTTGGGTTTCCTCCAAACTCTTATTATACAATCTGATCAAAGAGATTCATTTTGCTTTCGTCGGACCAAATTACACGATCCCAAAACTCCTGCTATTTATTTACATGCTCTTTTGCAAAGAGTAGTCTTGCAGCACAATTGTTTTCACTTACTTATGGCCTTCTTTCACGGTCTGCGGCCATGAAATTAAGTGACCACAGCACACGACGAACAGTCTGATACATCATTTGCTTTCCGGATACTTCTTCCACCATGGGCCTAAGTTTCGGGGTACTAATCCGAGGATATGCTCTAATATGTCTGAATATAAAACTTTCTTATCTTTCATTTATTATTTTTTTCTCTACCTTCACTCTGAAAATTGCCTATGGTACCTACGTTCTTAAACTTGTAAACTATGTACTGTATAGTTGCATGTGATTTGCCCACTGTATTGCCTATTTCCCTCAGTGATTTACCACTTAAAGCAAGGTTGACAGTAGTTCTCTTTAAGTCTGAACTTAACTGCAATCTCTTCTCCATTTTGTACACAAATGAAGAAAGTACGTGAATGCTATGAAACAACCCTCTCTACTCGTTCACTTGAGTAGGTAACACAACATTTGTTTACATACACATAAAGGATAGAGACGGCATTCTTCGAGTGTATGAACAAGACTGTTGCATTCCAGTTCAATCCATGTTGCTATGCTAAAGTAATGATTGGTTTTCCAAATTAATTTAAACGTGTTACAATAGAAAAATAATTGTCATACATTTCCGTAACACAGCTAATACTATTACGCCGCCTAGTATCAATTTTAAAACTTAAATAGGCCTAACATTAACAACAATATAAGCTGTATGAACAAGATTGTTACTAAACTGTATAAGAAAATAACTCACAGTATTACTTACGATAATCTTTCCAAAGAGAAATTTAGGTCGCCCCGAGAATATTATGTTACATTTAACGACGCTTTTTTACATCAAAGATCATCATCAGCATCAAGGATTATACCTTAAGATCTTTTCCAATCTCACGACAGAATTGGTCGGTCCATTTTTTACTGGATCTTCTTACATCTCTTCATCCTACTGGTCAGTGGTAAATAATCTGTTTTGGGATTCTGTTGTTGTCCATTATATTGGTTTAGTCTCTTCGTTCGTCTCTGTATTTTGTAATCCTATCTAATAGCTTGAATATTTTTAGTTCTGTTCGTTTATCTTAATTTCGTTTCCGATCTGCTATTGTATAGCCAAGCCATATCATAATTATTTCATTTCGCTCCTAGCTGGAGTATAGGGCCGTAATAACATCCATATAGCTCATTAGCTCATCTGCCAACCTCTTCACCTCCCAACAATTTTTTTTCCATTTCACGTATTTCTCTTTCAACAGTCCTCTTCTAAGTTATTTTTGGTCTTCCTCTCCTCCTTGAACTTCTATTGCAGTTTGAGGTTTACGCAACGCACGTCCAATCCAACACCATTTTATTTCCTTTATTTGTTTTTCGATAGGTGCTTGCTCAGTTTTCCGAAAACATTTGATTAAATAAACCAAAATGAAGTTGAACCAGACGATAGCCAGCCACATCCCCAAAAACTTAATTTCTTAAGTTTCTATTCTTCGTTCCTGATTTTTGGTTATGATTCGATGTTTCGATTCATACGGTAGCGTTGGAACCGCCGTTGTTTTATACAATTTTAAAAGTGTCTCCTTTCTAGTCCCCTTGAGCCTTCATTTTATGGTGTCACACATATGTAAGATCATGTCGTGGCAATTCAAAGATTTTGTTTACACTCCTGTCTTTTATCATTTTTGAGGATCTTCTACACGTCATAAATCCACGACACGGGTATTAAAGTTTTAGTTACCTTCCAAAGGAACCAATAATCAGGATTTTTATGTATCGACCCCGCCGGGTTTAAACCAAAGAATTTTGGAATCAGAGGCAAGCAGCCTCAAGTAGAAATGGAATGAGATTTGAACAAGCCACATAGCTTAAATTCCTAACAAGATTATGAGGCTATTTAACTCATGCCCCAAATGGCAGTCAATGACCAATCACATTTCAATGAATTTTGCTTTACAACCAATCACAGTCGTGTTTCACCTCGATATTTATCGAATTCTGTTTACCAAAATAAAGAAAGCTCCTCATTTTTAATATTCTGAATAGGTCAGAGCATTATTTTGCAGTGACTGACTCTCCAACAAACCGTTAAATATAGCAAATAACACTAAGCAACAAAACTTTTTTGTTTGTCTCAGAAAGAAAAATATGTGATTCTGATAGAATTTATTCTCCTGAATTCAAATATGATATCGGGTTTTCTCCATCACGCAAGGTTTCCAAGAGACAGGCATTTACAATTTCAAACACTTTAATATTTTCTACATTCGTAACTACACAATATTCGAGCATTCGGACTCACCTGGAAAGTAAGAAATGACGATTTTCTGCTATATTTCGCCTGTGGAGCATCCCTCTTGATGGTCCAACAATAATCGGCCACCATATCAGGATTCAATTTGCCTTGATATCTCTTTTCCATAGCTGAAATCTCCTGATGAAACTGTTCCCCGTTTTATTTTACAATGGACAAATTGATGAAAAAACGTTTATTAAAATATATTATTTAAATCAATTAATTGGAATTTAAACAAAAAACTGTAGGTGATGGAGAAATTCTGAATACATATTTGAAAACACGATACAAAACTACATAAGTACAACTGTTGGTACTCATGAGACAAAAATCATGTAGGCAGTGTAATGAACAAATTCCTGCGATCTACACATTTGATAATTGTATGTTCAATAATCGTGTTTTTAAATAATGATTTTACTGAGTTGTTTTCTAAAAAATAATTAATTATATATAATGTTGGTTATAATGTACAATACGATGTGTTTCATTATTTCTCCACTAGGGTGCATTCTTACAACATTGCGATCCTATTTGGCAATACATAATATTATCAAGTTGCAGTGATGAACAAATGAAACATAACCAAACATTTCTTATATGTTTTCAAACATCGGCGTTTACATAAAATATATAAATATTTTAAAATAACTATGTTTAAATAATGATTTGTGAGTATAAACCTTAATTTTATTCGTTAAATAGTCCTAACAAATGCCACTCTTAATTTCCAAATCCTTTAGATAAACTGGAAATCACTCTTGGCATTACTTATGATGATGATAAACACTGTAATGGAAAAGTTGTTAATAGGCCTATTACTGAAAACAGACTGTCCGATGTAATAATATTAATATATCAACATTTAGGAAGTAGATTTACTAATATGTCCTGCATGAGCTGATCCAAACTCCAGAAAACCTCTGATATTAGCTGCGTTGAGCTACTCGACGGTAAATTTATGTTTCTCAAAGTGAGAAATTTAATCTCCAAGTGGTATTGACATGAGCAGGAGTTATGACCTTTATGAAAGACTAGAGTTCACGTTCCTGGTTTAATTGCTATAAACTATATCTCGTAACAGTATTTAGCTACAGCTCGTTAGCGGTTTGCCTTTACACGAAGCTCATCTGGCTGCGAGATGAATGAATCTGTATTAGACAATATAATACACAACTATTATTAATAGGGCGCGAATTCCTATGACATGTCATATTTTTTAAACCTTTATTTTGAATTTCTAGTAACCATTACATCCATCCATGGTAATTCTGCCCAAGGGGAAGTCTTTCACTGCAATCATAGCATTTTCATGAAGGATGATGATGATAATGATAAGGATGATGATGATGATGATATGATGACCATATGATTTCGGGGACCGTTTGGGCCTGAACGTTTTCCTGACATTTGTCTTACAGGCGAGAAAAAACCCCGATAAAAACCTCACCTAGAAAAACTGCCCCAACCGGGGATCGAACCCGGGCCCGCTGTGTGACAAGGCAGCACGCTACTCGTGACCAGAGAGGTGGACCATTACATAGGCTAACTAATTAACTAACTCATTAACTCCATCGAACGTCTGGGTTCATGGCTGCACGGTCATAAGCTCTCCACACATCCGTATCCTGAGCTAATATTTTGCAATCATCCCCTGTATAATCCACTTCCATCAAATTATGGTTAATGTTATGCTCCCACCTCATTCTCGATCTACCAATTTAGTGTCGGGACAAGTTTCTTGAATGTTTTTTTTGTAGTTTTTCTCACCTGTAAAACAAATTCCACGAAACTTTAAGACCCACAGGTCCCCGAACACCGTAAGTTATAGCCAACATTTTATTTATATACAGATTTTCAATGTTTGCACATATTTCTGTGCCTAAGTTTTATTTATTTTTGACTCGTCTCTACCCATCCACTCTATGTCCTCCAGTCATATTGTTCTCATTTCAGTTCTTATTTCCTGCATCCACGAGTTTCGAACTCTTGCTATCTTTCTTCTTCCAGGTGGAAACCATTCCAATATTTTCCTGGGTAACCTTTCTTCCTGCTTTCGTCATACATTTCCATACCATAATAATCATTATCATATTCACCATATTTATAATACTGCCAGTGAGTGAAAAGTGTGTTTTGTCCGTTAATATTGTGTTATCTCGGAGAAGGTCCTGGATTGAGTTGTTCATTCATTCGGAGATGAGATTTCTTATCCTCTTCTGTGGTAAAATAGTATGTGTGTGATCGAAAAGTTTAAAATCCGTCTCCAGGCAGGTCGCGCCATCATAAGGCCTGGGTGGCGTGGGGCATGTGACATTAACTACAAGGTAGGAGGTTAAAATAAGATGGATAAAGAGAAGTAGAAGAATAATCTGCTCCGGCTATGCCCTGCATGTCATCGTGTGTATTTGATCCAGAATTAAAATCCTTTCCCGACAGGTCATATTCCTGTAAAACCAGGGCACGTACGTAAACTTACAACATAAATTCAACTAAAATAAAAAAAGGGAAAAAAAAAACAATAGCATACTACGATGCGAGGTTGGGAAGTGGTTTCAATCTCGGAAATTAAAAACCACGCTATCGCTCGGCTTTTAAACATTTTCCTCTTCACAAACGTGCGTTGTACATTATTATTTGCGCGACGACGTTTTCAAAATAATAAATAATAGTATCGCCCGGTTTTTAATTTACGAGATTCGTAAAACACTTCACAAACGTGCGTTGTACATTATTATTTGCGCAATGGTGTTTTCAAAACAATAAATAATAGTACAATTATAACATCTTTGTTGGGAATATTTGCGTTCATTATAAACAACTGACTAACGTTAACAGTGTAGGCAATGTTTATTAGTTGAAACAACAGAAGCCGTGAGACAAATTATTGATAAAAACATGAGGCCATGAGACCAATTAGTGATAAAGTGGCGGGAAGTACGGATTTATTGTTTCAAATAAAGTTCAGTTCATTTAAAATGCAGTGATTTGTTTCGTATAATGTATATTAATACTACCTTTTAGAATAGGCCTACACTGTACATAGTATACATAAAGGGCAGTGATTTTGTTTCCCACACGTGTTTGCAATTTGTTATATTACGGTTTAGTTATTTTATTACAGTACAGTTATTTAGGTTGGCAACCCCGAAACGTAGGAAGCTGAACTTTCAATCATGGTCGCCATTGCTCTAAGTACGACAAAACGCACTATCGTGCAAAAATTATTGTAGCAGTATGTGAATAATTACTTGGGAGAAATATGTAAGTTAATTTCCCCCTCCCACAAAATGTGAAAAATACCTTAAAATAAAGTGAGAAGTTGAGTTCAAAGTAACCTAAAATCAACAAATTTACAATGTAATACACTGCTCAAAACAATTAGAGGAACACTTGTAATATATTGAATAAGTAATTGTTTTTTAAAGCTGTGATGCTGAAAGTTGGACAATATGTAAATTGAATTATTAATTTTATCATTGGATAAAAATTTTAAAGATCCATGACCTAATACAGAGAAATTACCTCAAATAACAAATATAGAGATTTTTTTTTATTTTGGAAGGCACTGGCCACTTATAATTGGTAAGCTTCCTGATGTTGCTATTGTGACGAATGTTGATTATTGCCTTGTTTATTGAAGTCTCTGACAAAATGAGGCATTTATATGAGTTTGAAGTGTATCATGCTCTACATCTTTTACGGTGCTCTACATCTTTTACGGCAAGGTCAATCTCTGCGACAAGTGGCTAGAGAGCTTGGGGTTTCTCCTTCCGTGGTGTCCAGGTTACGCAACAGGCACAGAGAGACAGGTCAGTATTGTAGAAGACGTGGCCAGGGCCGTAAATTTAAAACAAGCCCCCAGGATGACAGATACGTTGTTCTTTCTGCTCTTCGACAGCGTGCAAAAACTGCAAAAGACCTGCAGAATGACCTTCATATGGCTTCCGGAATCCGGGTTTCAGAACAAACCATAAGGAACAGATTAACGAAAGAGAATATTCGTCCAAAAAGGCCCGTTAAAAACCACGCTTAACAAATGGGCATAAGGCAGCAAGACGTACGTATGATGAAAACCATGGTGATTGGAACCTGAAGCAGTGGGAGTCTGTGCTCTTCTCGGACGAATCCAGGTATCGTCTTACGCGTTGTGATGGTCGATTGAGGGTGTGGGGACGGCCAGGAGAAAGATTTTCTGCAGAGGCTGTACAGGAAATTGATAGATTCGGAGGAGGTTCCATAATGGTGTGGGCCGGAGTTATGTACAACAATCGTACAGACCTTGTACTTCTTCCCTAGCGACTGAATGCTGTCCGGTATATCGAGCACGTTCTGGAAGAGCATGTAGTACCTGCTGCCATTGGAGTAGGCCCTGGATTTCTGTTTATGCAGGATAATGCCAGGGCACATTCTGCGGCTGTTACCAGGGATTTCCTGAGGAGGAATGAAATTGAGGTAATGGAGTGGCCAGCGGTCAGCCCAGACGTCAACCCTATTGAACACTTGTGGTATCTTCTAGATAGGAAGGTCAGGAACCGACATCAAGCTCCACAAACTCTGCAGCAACTTGGAGATGCTCTGAAGGAGGATTGGGAGAATAACCCGCAAGAGGAAATCCAGAATCTTATTGTGAGCATGCCACGAAGGCGCCAAAGTGTCATCGAATGTCGTGGAGGCCATACACGATACTAACTCTATATAACGAGTGTTTAACTTTGAAAAATAAGCACAAGATTCAATTGCTTACATAGCGGAATTATTTGAAAAGTTAATTTCAGCGTTATTCATTTGTTTTTACTGACATGAGCAATAAATAAATGAATAAATAACCACAAATAATGTACTTTATTAATTTCATGTTTGTACCTTTATCCAATGAAAAAATATTTGCATATTTCATAGTGTTCCTCTAATTGTTTTGAGCAGTGTATATGTATTAGTCATTGCTCAGACAGTGTAGCAAACTTATCACAAAAAATCCGCTAACAAACAAGTAAACGCTAAATGAATCTGGTGTAGGCCTAGTAACTCGCCAATTTTCTCACCATAATTTGCCCAAACTAACACTAACATGCCCACCTAACACTAACTTTCCCATTTTCTCACCCTAACTTGCCCACTAATGAGGTGGACTCTTGGGATAGTATCCCCTTATACGTGAGCAGTGGCACAGAACAGCCTAGAAAACAATTAATACTTATTTGTGTTTTACTATTAAACTAAAACTCCATAACGCTTTATGGCCCAACAGTTGGATGCTGGCCTTAAAAATTACACTTGTGAATCACAGAGATGCCTAATACGTTCAAATAACACAGCAACAAGAAATAAACTTTTTGTCTCAGAAAGAAAAATATATGATTCTGATAGTATTTTTTCTCCTGAATTCAAATATGAAATCGGGTTTTCTCCATCACGCAAGGTTTCGGAGAGACAGAAATTTATAATTTAAAGACTTTAATATTTTCGTAACTACACAATATCTGAATATTCGGACTCACCGGAAAGTAAGAAATGACGATTTTCTGATATATTTCGCCTGTGGAGCACCCCTCTCGATGGTCCAACAATAATCGGCCAGCATATTCGGATTCCATTTGCCTTGATATCTCTTTTCCATAGCTGAAACCATTTGAGTTAGCTCATTTGATTTTATTTTACAATGGACAAATGGACGAAAAAACGTCTCTTAAAAAATAATTATTTAAATCCATTAATTGACAATGAAATAAAAAAACTGTGGGTGATGTAGAAATTCCGAATACATATTTGAAAACACGATAAAAAACTGCATTAAGTACAACTATTGGCACTCATGAGACAAAAATCATGTTGACCAGTGTAATTATGATGAGACTAAGGATATTTGAATTTGGAACGATGTTAAAAACTTACATGTACGCCTCTGATTCTAAGAAAGTTTTACAATAAACATCTGATTTAACAATTATTGAAAGATATAATTAGGTTAGTGCTGGGGCTGTAAACGTGATGAATAATTGTGACGTATCACACGTCACTTCTGACGTCAAATATAAAATTATATCTTCATTTTTCACTCGCCCTTTCTCCCTCTGTGTCTTGCTGTCACGAGTCCTCGGGGTGAGAAGAGAAATACAGCCAATCATAAAGCAATAGCTCATTTTATATTCATGCATGACACGTTAAAAAAATGTATATTGCTATAAAAACAAGGTTAACCGGTTCGGTTATTCAGAATCGGTGCAATCATTTAGAATAAAGCATATTTTATGTAAAAGTTAATTTGAATGCATACGGAAAAATGTATGTTAAAGCTGGGCAAATTTAATTGCATCATTTCTATTAGACATATTTTCACGAAACTTTATACAGTTGTTATTCATGACATTTTCTGCACGTGTAGACAATTCCATTACTTTTCTTGGAAAAACCACCACTTTAAGGAGCGTGAAAACTTTTATAAAATTTACAATTTATTTGCTATTGAGTATATTTTCACGAAACTTTATTTATCCTAGTTAACTATTTTATTATTTGTATATGTAGAAACATCCATTAAATTTTATTGGAAAGAACACCCCTTACACGGGTATTTTTAATGTTAACTTCCGTATATTAGACATATTTTCATGAACTTTACAGAGTTATTAATCATGGTATTTTCCACAAATGTAGAAAGTCTCATTACTTTTGGTGAACAAAAAACACTACTTACGAGAGGGTGAAATGTTATAAAATTTACAACTTTCCTCCTAATATACACATTTTCACGAAACTATATTAATCCTAACGTTTCTGCATATGTAGAAATTCCCATTACTTTTGTCGAAAAAACTACCCCTTACAGGAGGGTGAAATATACAATTTACAACTTCACTTAGGCATATTTTCATGAAACATTAAACGCATGACATTTTCTACACGTCTCATAGGAAAACACATGATCTAGTTAGAAAAACATATTTTTACTCAAAAAAATAACACCAAAAATCCTAATTTATATTTTTACTAGCTAATACCCGGCGTGCGCTGCTACGCCTAAATAGATGAAAATTAATGTGTTCTTATATTTAGTTGAATACGTAAAAGGAAAAATAATTAGGCCTATAAATTTACATTTCTTAGTTATCCCGTGCCGATTTCCCGGCGTTGCCCGGAAATCTACTTATCCCAGTCTTCTTGACATAAATCAGCTGACATACGAAAATTAATGTTTTATGTTTAGCTAAATAAGTAAAAGGAAAAAAAAATATATCGTAATTATTTTTAGATGCCCCGTGGTGATTACCTGGTTTTGCCCGGGAATCTACTTATCTCGATCTTCTTGGCATAAATGAGCTAAAAGATACAATTCGTTATTGTGAGTTATCCGTAAAAAGAATATCCGCCATGTGCTGCTATGCTTGCACAGGAATCTACGTACTTGTCCCGAATTTCCTGTGGCATCAATGAAAGACAAAACAGTTATTGCGAGTCATCCTTAAGAGATAAACATATGCTGTCGTGGACTTTTTTAGAGCTTTTTGAGATATTCAATTCTGTGTACATTAATTTTGTGTATTTGTTTGTGGTTTAGGCAGCGTAAGCCATTTAAGCGACCAAAGAGGTACATTTTTTCTCGTTTTCCACTACAAAGGACTATTTTTAAGGGTGTTGGAGTTGAGTATCACAACTCTCTTATAGCCTATGTTCTTCCCGGGAATCTCTTTAACATTTTGCAAAAAGCCCCATCACAATCGGATCAACGGTATGGCCGCGCATAAAGTACGAACGAACAAACAAACTAACGAACAAACAAACAATCATTCATTTTTATATATTCAGATTGCGTTGTATATGTGGCGAGCTTCACTATTTCAGCTCTTCATTAGACTCTTCTGAGTAACATAATTGACTTTTTGCATCATGAAACTAATATTGTATACTTACAGTTATTGTTGATGTGCATCATAATTTGACATTCCCGCATACAATCATTGTTGCTATGAAAATAAAAGAAATCTCAATACTTTAAAAATATGATGTTGAGTGATTCCGGGTTCTGTGGCCGTGGTCCATAGTTGGTGTTGATACCAGACGTTTCGCCCTCAACTGCGGAGGGCATCTTCAGTGGCGAGTGCTTCTAGGCGTGTTTCCTGGTCGGAAGCTCTACTTAGAGTGAACGCTGCGGGTGTTGTATTGATACTAGTGGTGGGAGCAGGATGAGCGGGCGTGGCTCTTGCTGATTGGCTAATGGTCGACCATTAGCCAATCAGCAAGAGCCACGCCCGCTCATCCTGCTCCCACCACTAGTATCAATACAACACCCGCAGCGTTCACTCTAAGTAGAGCTTCCGACCAGGAAACACGCCTAGAAGCACTCGCCACTGAAGATGCCCTCCGCAGTTGAGGGCGAAACGTCTGGTATCAACACCAACTATGGACCACGGCCACAGAACCCGGAATCACTCAACATCATGATTACCGGCCGTGAAAGCCTGCATTCAACTTTAAAAATAACTAAAAGCACTAATGCGGTAATTAAAGACATTTACTTTTAAATATTGATAATGATACTGCAAACTGTATTAATTTCGGTATTAATTCATCACATCCAGCATCCATCTTCTGTTTCATCATCTTTACACACATCGTCTAAAAATATCTCCATAATCAGAAATACTCGTAAATCCCAAATCAAATTGGTTTTACAGTTTTAACAAATATAAGATGGCGACACGTCCAACAATACTTATTATTTCTCCATAGCAACACATATAGCCCATTCACCTTCTGAAATCTAACATTTATCTTCAATTATATTTATTAATATTTTAGCTAATATCTTAATTATTAAAATAAATACGCACAGTGCAAAAAGATATGTAATACTCATGTGGTAAACACAACGGAATCTCGGAAATTAAAAAAAAAAAAAGAAAACTCGGAGCAAGCGCCTAGTTTTCTTAAACCTTTCCTCCCTCGATCCGTATCAATTGTTTACGACACTTGTATCGCAATATAGTATTACGGGAGGTATGTCTGAAACTAGTGGCGAAACGGTTCTTTGCCAATTTTTTTCTTTATTTGTGAATTTGTCATCTACTTTCCTAGTTGCCTTCCAAGCAATTAGAATTGATATAAATACACTCATCTTACTTTTGAAACATTTTCAACCTTAGACGAGCATCGATTTACTCTAAATGTGCCTAAAATACAATCAAATACTTCTTGAATACCACCTGATACGGGATAATTAAAATAATTTGTCTTTAAATAGTAGAAAGGAAGTTAATATTTTGTGATTTCACACTGTTCTCTGAACCACTTATATCAGCGCTCGTTCAACTATCTGTAAAGGAAAGACTTTATTTAAGAAAGTCATTAAAAGTGATTGGGGCACGCGGTAGCGTAGTGGTTAAGGCACTGAGTTACAAGCCGGAGGGTCGAGGGTTCAAGTCCTGTTGGGTCAGGATTTTTAAACTGACCCAAACCCTCTGGCGGCACTATGTCCCTGGGATCGACTCAGCCTCTAACGGAAATGAGTACCAGATGCTTGTTCTGGGGGTAAAGGCGGCCGCCATGCAGGGCTGACAACCCGGCTGACATAATGTGCCGATTGTCTAGAAAAAGTGGGAGCCTTAACCTCCTACTACCCCAGGGCCTCCGGGCCTGTTGCGGGATCACTTTACTTCATTAAAAGTGATATATAATTTGTTTTGTATAATATTATCATTGAGTGTAGAGAACACCCTGACATAGAAAGAACAAATAGATCAGGATAGAATGTTTTATAATCCTTGTAAATCTTATTATTTAATTATAATTTTACTTACTTACTCACTGGCACTATCAAAACCGTAGGTTCATGACCGCACGAACATAAGCTCTCCATACATCCCTATCCTGAGCTAATACTTTCCAATCATTCCCTGTATAATCTACTTCCCTCAAATCATAGTTAATGTTATTCTCCCACCTCATTTTTGGTCTACCAACTGGGCGTTTTCCCTCTGGCTTTCCTACAAGAAGCTTCCATGCAAGTCTCTCATTCCCCATACGTGCAACATGTCCTGCCCATCGCAGTCTACGAGACTTAACTGTTCTTATTATATCTGGCTTCCTATAAAGACCATGTAGTTCATTGTTGTAAGTCTTCTCCATTCAACTGTCTGTTCATCTCTCTTTGGTCGAAAAATTTTCTTAAGTACTTTATTCTCAAATACTTGTAATATCATTTCCTCCCTTAAAGTAAGAGTCCATGTTTCGCACCCATATATAGTGTAACTGGTAGAATAATAGTTTTATTTATTTTCAGTTTAACGTTTTTTGAAAGGAGTTGGGACATCAAGAGTCTCTGTAATGCATAATGGCACGCATTCCAGAATTGAGCCTATGTTTAATTTCTTTGTGCATCTCATTCCTATTTGTGATTATTGTTCCTAGGTATTTGAATTCAGCCACTTCCTCAAAATTTCCCTCATTTGTCATCAGCTGTCCATTTCCATTATATAATGTATTTCTACGTGTGACCATATGTAATTAAAATTCTTTATAAAATCTTTAATAAATTAATAAAATGGAAAATAGCTAGTATACTATGAAAAAGCATGCAGAATACATGTTGAGAGATTACTCAAATGATGAAGAAACACGAATACTGTGGGTAAGTAACCAGCTGTGAATTTTGTCTTTAAAGGACTCTCCGCACGTAGCCTTCTGAGCAATAACTTTTCAGTGACTATACCGATGGTGCCATTGACAGTGCCATCAAAACAAGCGCATAGTTTAAAACTTTCACTCATATAGTATATGTTTCACTATTTTTCTTTTTTTTCACATTTCATAGAAACGTTTAACGTTAATTTTGTCGAACTAGCATGTGCATGCTCCCTGTGGATTATCACCTTGTCGTGGTAGGGAGGCTTAGTACCAATGACCCAGACGATCATAACCGGGAAGGCATGGCTTGCGGTTAGATAAGAGGAGAGGGAATTAAGGATAATCTGCAACGTGGGAGCAACGACCACACTGGAAGCTGCAAACACGGAAGACCACAACGGCAGACACGGCGGAGATATAAATATCGGAACGGCGAAAATGGCGGAAGTGGCAACCCAATCTCTGGGGATGAAATAAGAGATCCAGCTCGGGGAAATAAGAGTGAAGTCCTCAACGGCAGAAGGCGGAAGAGGCAACCCTCCTTGTGGGGATAAAATACAAGGAAGCAATTCCAAAGGCTTTACGGAGGCAGCCCCTCCAAAGGACTATCCCTGCAGTACGTTAGTAGCGTACTCAGGGGACACTTCAAAATACTTACAAGCTCCAAAGACCACGGGGAAGAATAAGTTTGGGAAGACCAAAGAAAAGATGGAAAGAGCAGCAATTTGGAGCCGGAACAGGCTAGTAAATAAGCCTAAACCGTGAAGAAGATGAAGAAGAATGTATATTTTTGCGTAGCCTATGTGGGACGTATGAATACACGTTGACCAACAGTTAAAAAAAATAAAATTAATGTATTGTATATAACTGATATACTTGTAGGAATGTTACCGGTACTTTTTTATACTATACTATAAGATGGAAAACGTAAGAGACAAGTTCTCCAGAAGGGGTTTTCAGTCGTGGGTCCCGAATATAAAGCATTTCGGGCCCTAAAATTAGCTCTCATCAATGTTTAATTGGCTTTTCCAATCTGTATTCTTGTAATTTCACAACTGCCCACGCAACAGATTATATAGGGCGGGGAGGACATTTCTAGTCTTCAGATCGAGACCTAACCAGTATGGCGTAGAAACGTCGTAACAGTGAGGGTTGAGGCTTGGAGAAGTCTCTGGAATGAAGGTTTAGACGCATCCATGATCTAGGCGGTTCTTTCGATTCGCGAGTCGACGACTCGTGCATCTATTTCTACCAATTCGAGATCATTATTCTTACCGTTATTCGCGAAATTCAAACGCCGTTATTACAATGCCTCACAGTATGTTTAATCTTCCACTTTTGGAGTGATACTATATGTCTCCTGTATACTGACATCATAATATAGTTGAAGGCGTCTGAGATCTCAGGCACCGATTTCATATTTTTAAGTTTCTCAACGGAATTTCGTAATACATTTTAAAATTAATGATATACATACGTGGGCCTATATAAAAAACAATACAAACGCAGTGTACTGAATAACCTATATATCCCAGTAGCGATATCTTTAGATTCAACGGTGAATTAGGGTAAATAAAAATATTAACTTACGTGTTTTTTTTTTAATATTCTGGAAGTTCGGGATTGAAGACTTTATTATAAATCAACAAAGAGAAAATGTAGAACTCTGATGTTAACAAAACAGTAATGGGAGAAGCTCACGCTTCTGTTAAAAATGGTAGCAGTACTAATTGTAACAGTAAACTTGCGCATCTAATGTTCCTGCTTTGAAGTTTCTCACTTTAAAACGTAAGACAAACAAGATTCTACATTATAATTTTGCAACCCATATCTTGTTACGCACAATTTGTCTTCTTATCATTACACGCCATCATTGTTTATTGTTACGTACCGGTACTTATACAATAATAATTTGTCTTATAGAATCAGAATACATGTTCTAAAATATTTATATAAGTCAGTAATAAAGAGTATGATTACATACGATGTAAAATGATGGAAATTAAAATCCAGAATGATAAGGAAAGCGAATTTTGCAAAACAATGTACTTTCGGAGACGTTCAGCTGGAATTTCTTGAAGATATAAAATAATAAATAGTGCAATTAAAGAAAATAAGAGAATTCAAAATTCAATAAATCATGGATTAAAATTTTACAAATTAAAATGCTATGCTCATGTAAAAAGAATGACAGAAGACAGATTCATAAGAAGAATACTAGAACGGACGTAAACTGGTAGAATAATAAGAACTTGAATTTGGAGGAGAAATATAATAGAATAATTGGGCGCAGGACGAAGTAAAACATTGTGAAATACGCAATAAATAAATAAATAAATAAAATAGTAATAATAATAATAATAATAATAATAATAATAATAATAATAATAATATTACTAATAATACTAATATTAATAATAATAATACTAATATTAATAATAATAATCATCATCTGTATTCATGGATTAGGTCTGTTGATCCGTTCCGACTTCAGCCCATCTCTTTCTAGTTCTGCCCACATCTCGGGTGCCTTTAGGTTTGTATTTTGTTATTTGTTTTGGATATCTATCTTCATTCATTCTGTCTATGTGTTGCTTCCATTTTTGTCTATATGTATCTATTTTATCAGTTATTGCAAATATTTCAAGTTCCTGTCTTATTTCTGTGTTCTTGATTCTGTCTTCCTTAGTGCACCCTTTAACAGATCTCAAAAATTTCATTTCTGCCGCCGTTATCCTACTTAGATCTTGTTTTTTTATGTATCCAGGCTTCTGAACCATAGAGCAGTACCGGTACTGCCAACATTTTATAAAATTTCAATTGGGTCTCTCTTGTTGTTTTGTTATTTAGTGATCGTTTTATCGTACCACATATTTCCTGGAATTTTGCTATTTTATTATTTATATCATTATCATAATTAAATGAAATGTCACATCCTAGATAATTGAGATGGTTCACCTGTTCTATGATTTTGTTTCCTATTACTATTTTCGATCTGATTTGATTTTTCCCTTGGAATGCCATTACCTTAGTTTTTTCTATGGATATTTTGAGATTATATTGTTCACATATATTATGTAGTTTAAAAATATTCCTTTCAAGTTCGTCTTCTGTATTTGCTATTATTACCTGGTCATCAGCGTATAATAATGTTTTCAAGTAGTGTGTTTTATCTAATTTTATTCCTTTATTTGTTTCTTCGTTCCATTTTTCTATTATATCATTGATGTATAGGTTAAATAAAACTGGAGAGATACTGCATCCTTGTTTAACTCCTTGATTAGTATGAATTTTATTTTTACTTACTTCATTTCTAGTTTTTATAACAAAATTTGTGTTCCAGTACAAACTCTTTATAGCTGCTATTAAGTGTTTCGGAATTCCTTTTTCTTTTAAAATTGTCCAGAGTTTTCCTCTGTCTACTTTATCAAATGCCTTGACAAAATCAATAAAAGCTATGTGTGTTTCCTTGTTATATTCTCTTCTTTTGTTTATAAATTCTTTTATCGTAAATATATTATCCATACATGAACGCCCTGGTCTGAATCCACTTTGTTCTTCTGTTAACATTACCTCTGCTATTTGTTTTAATCTAAATGTTAAGATTCTTGAGTATATTTTATAGCCTGCAGTTAAAATGCTTATTCCTCTGTAGTTGTTGCAGTCGTTACGTTCTCCTTTCTTAAAAATAGATTGTACTATTGCTGTTGTCCAGGTTTCTGGTATTGTTGCTTGTTTCCAACATAAATTTAAAAAATGTAATAATCTCAGTTTAAAAAAAATTCCTCCATATTTTATTAATTCCATATTAATTCCGTCTATTCCAGCTGCCTTTCTGTTCTTTGTTGTTTTCAGTACTTCTTCTAATTCTTCCATTGTTATCATATCTATTCCTATCTCACACTCATATATGTTATCTTTAGTTATTTTATTTTCATTATACCACAGTTTTTTATAATGTTCTTCCCATTGTTTCTCCTCAATTTCATTGATCTGTATTGTATCTTTTTCTTGTTTATTTAGATGTTTCATTACTTTATAGGCTATTTTTTGCTGCCCATGTATATCGTATTCTAGTCTGCTTATATATCTATCCCAACTGACTTTGTGTGCTTTTTTTAATTTCTCTTTTGGCTATTGCACTTTTATGTTTGTATTCAGCTCTTAATTCTAGTGTTCTATTCTGTAAATATTTGTGATAAGCCTCTTTTTTATCTTTTATTATCCTCTCTAATTCTTCATTCCATATTCTTAAACCCTTCTTGTTATATATTTTATATTTTGTTCCTAATGCCTCATATGCTGCTTTATCAATGCTTTCTTTTATATTATCCCATTCTCGGTTTATTTCTTCGGAAGTAGGTTTTAATATTAATTGTTCATTTAGCCTATTCTGATACAGATTTTGTATACTTTTATCTTGTAATAAATGTACTTTGAATGTGGTCTCTTTATTTCTATATTTGTTTTTAGTTTTCTTCCATCTCGCTAATATATTTATTTTTGAGATTACTAAATAGTGATCTGAATAGATGTCACTTCCTCTAAATACTCTCGTATCTGTTAATAATGACGATGCTTTCTTATTGATTAACACATAATCTATCAGTGAACGAAAACCTCGTGCTGACCATGTGTATTTGTGAATATCTTTTTTCTTATAAAATGTATTTGTTATTTTAAAATCATTAAAAATTGCGAATTGTTTTAATTCTTGTCCATTTTTATTTATGACATTTTCTCCATGGATCCCAATTACATTTGCCACTGGTTGATTCCCCACTCTAGCATTAAAGTCTCCTAATAATATTATTATGTCGTTCTTGTTTATCTTATTTATTTCCTTTTGTAGAGTAGTATAAAATGTTTTTGTTTCTTCATCTCTCCCTTCCTCCGGTGCATATATTGCTATAATTGTCATATGTCCTCTATTATGCTTAAATCGCATTGTCATTATTCTTTCGTTAATACAGTTATACGTGTCTATTTTGGATCCCCATTTCTTATCCACAAATATCGCCACTCCTGCTTTCGCTCTTTCTTTCTGACTTACTCCACTGTAAAACATCATCATATCATTTATCATTTGTGATCCTTTCAATTTTTTCTTTGTTTCTGAGGCAGCTAATATATTTATACTTTTATTTTTCATTTCTTTTGTTAGTTCGAATTCTTTGCTTCCCAAGCCTCTGACATTCCAAGTCGCTATTTTAAGCTGGTCATGTATTCCAAAACTCTTTTTATATTTTTTCTTGCTGTGGTCGTCATAAGGTTTATCAATCCGGCTTTTCTTCTGCTGAAGTTTATGAGTAAGTTATTTTTTACTAGTAGAGGTTACCAGCCTCTAGCCAAACCCCTCTTCCTGGAGGGCAGGGAACTGGAATTTCGGAGTGTTCGTCTCCTAGAGAAGTTGCCTTCACTACGGCTTTGGGGACTTCTCTTCTCCCCACGTAACCCTGTGGACGGGGCCCTACCCAGGTACTACCCACTGGGCGAGTGGGACCTGGAGCTCACAAAAGGGCAAGGGCGCCTACTCCCTGGAGTGGACCTCTGTCAAGGGTTCCACTCTGTTACCATAATAATAATAATAATAATAATAATAATAATAATAATAATAATAATAATAATAATAATAATAATAATAATAATAATAATAATAATAATAATAATAATAATAATAATAATAATAATAATAATAATAATAGTAATAATAATAATAATAATAATAATAATAATATAGGGACAGAATTAGAATAGATTTCTTATTCTTATATGCAGGAAGACAGCGCACACCCAGAAAAAATGACGTCATATGTAACATTGTCTAAATTATTCTTGGCAACCCAAATTGAATTATATATTATAAATAGTAGGGATGAAACGGATATCCTGTAACTAACCGGTATTCGGCACATCCGGCTTAAATTTACTATCTAGCAGGGTACCGGATAATAAGCTAGTATCAGGCCGGATACCGGATTTAAAAATATACGACATGTAAAATTTAGGTTCTTTATTTAATCCACATAACAAACAAAATCACCATATTTTAATCTCATAACAAAAAAATCTAGTACTCGTACTGCACTAAGGGTAAATTATGGTGAATTAATACCAATTTTTCTGCAGGGTGAGTGAGAAATTTATTTAGAAACTACTTTTTTTATAAAAGCTTATAAAATTTACATTAAGAAAATCTTCAATCATATTTTTTCATATTATGTAGCTACCTATCAAGATCTTTCCGACGAATTCGACATAGGTATATGCCTACACCTACTTACCTAACCATAACATCCAATTGATAAATAAATCGATCAATTCCATGAAATAATTAAAAAGAAAACAAAAATATAAGTTAGTTTTGTTTGGTGCATTGGTTACATAGCCTATTTTTTTTCTTCATCGCCACCAGATATTTTAACATTGCATAACAGACAAACTTTGAATCGTCTCTGTTTTATCAAAATATTCCCACAAAGGCGATCTTTTCTTTTCATTTTTCGTCGCTAAATCTTTTTAGAATAATATATAAAAAAAGCTTCTGTGATAACCTTCTTCTTGTAAGCCCATGTTTCCCTTAACAGAGATTTAGGCGGTCTCCCCCTACAGGGAAGAATTTGAACCATACTAATTTAGTTACACTTGTTTTCATATAGATGCCATTTTGAGTGGTCCGTGGTCAGCGTTTCGCATCACACTGACATCTAGGAAACCAAGGTAGTACTAAGATGGAAAATTCGGTAAATTTTGCTTAGAGGCCTTTCATTCAGGCTTAACGATTTTTTACGAGCCTGAAAATCTGCAGACTCGGGACCCACGGCTTAAAGTCCCTCCCGGAGAACCTGCTCCTTGGATTTTTCCATTCTAAAAAATCCATCGACCCAGGCCGGGTTTGAACCCGCGACCCTCGGGACCAGAGACAAGGAGCATAACCACTAGTACACCGCGGCCGATTGTAATAACCTCAAACTGCAAAAAAGGTCTATAACAAATATGTTGCTTATCACCACCGTTGTTCAAAATATATATTGATAATTGTACGAAGAATTGGTCAAGCCACTGCAAATACATGGGAATTCAAATATAAAAAAAAAAATATTACCTCCACCATTTACTATTGGTAGATGGTCAGGTGATGATTTCTCAGGATCCAGGTGATGCATCTTTCATGTTATGGAAATTAGAGATAGAATACAAAAAATGGGATTTACAGATAAATTATAATAAAACAGAATATCTTTCATTGGATACAACATATGAGCTGAAATGTAATTCAGGAAGAATACGTAATGTTAAACATTTTAAATATTTAGGATCTATTTTAGATAAAAGTGAGAATTCAACTACAAACATTGAAAGAAGAATCATTGCTATGTTGAACTCAGTGCTTTGGAATAGTAATATAATATACAGAACGAAGAAAACTATATTTCAAGTTCTGTTACAAAGCATTTTATTATATGGGTCCGAAACCTGGACAGTAAATAGAAAACAAGCTGTTAGCAGAAGAAATGAATTTTTGGAGGAGATCGACAAGAATTTCAAGAAGGGATAAGTTCAGAAACAACACAAAAACTACGCAAGTTTAAAAATAAATTAGGAAAAATAGAAGAAAAACGTTTGAAATGGTATGGACATCTCATAAGAATGGAAGAAGAGAGAATACCAAAGAAGATCTTTATTTGGAAAGCTAATGGAAGAAGTGGAAGAGGCAGACCTAGAAAACGTTGGATGGATGGATGGATGGATGGAGTGAAGAGAAGTATGGAAGCTAGAGATTTGAGGGAAGACGATGCTTTAGGCAGGAACATCTGGCGACAAATCACTTTGGGTTGAAGGAGAAACACTGTATTGTGGAATATAAAAAAAACTACAATAGCACGTTTTTTAATAAGCTCAAATGATAATGTTTGCAATCAATTCAACATGTCAATGAAACACATGTTAACTTCACTCATGAACGAAAAGACCCGTTCGTGCGCCACCTACGCGAGCTCACTCGTTACGATGCACCAATCGGCAATGTTCGGCAGGATATCCGGTATCCGGTCAAACAGCTGTCCGCTCCATCTCTAATAAATAGAATAATATTTTTTATTCAATGCCCAGGTTTTCATTTCGACATTTTTGGTGTTCTTTCCTGATATTGGCGTAATTGTTGTGAAGTTGTGACGCCTGAAAGGCGGGGTTACGGCTGCCCCGAAGATATGATGGGTGATGATAATGGTAACGGTGCGCCAGGTGAGTCCTTAATCCAAGGCGTGTATAAATGATGACGATTATGATGGTCATATGGTGTTCGAGGACCGTTTTGGCCTTAAAGCTTCCTGACATTTGTCTTTCAAGTGAGAAAAAAAAAACCCGAAAAATCTCATACTCAGGAAATATATCCCGACCGGGGATCGAACCCGGGCCCCTGCGTGACAAGACAGCACACTACCTCGAGACCACAGTGGTAATATAAATTGCTATTCTTTAACGTTACCACTCTGTATGTAAATAAGGGAACTACAGGTTGATAAGTGGCGGTGTACAGCCCTGACATATACACGCACTCCAGTTTAATTGGTTGTTGTTATACACCACTGGGGTGAGTCCCCATCCTCGCCTAATTATCTCACTGTGTACCGCGCCCCTTTTCTTGTTAGTCAGACTATACCAAACGCCACTCTATAATTATCACGTATTTTCTCTGAAATTCTTATCAAGTTTCTCTTCTGTATTCAACGTACCGCAACATACTCTTAGAACTAAACCAATAAAGATGATAATGAATGAATTAAGTAAATTAACTTTTCATATCACAAACTTATAACAGTTCTGTTATTTTATTTTTATGATTAATGATAGTAATTAATGAAAAACTCAGATGATGGATTTGAAACACGTACATTCTGAAAGTCTGAGTTTATACTACTAAATCGATCAACCCGAAGGAGGGTTTTCATAGTTTTCTTCAATTCTACATGTGCAATGGCGTAACATCTCATTGTTAGACTCTTCTTTGTCAGGAGTTACTTTATAATTAAAAATTAGCCCATAATCATCGTATTTCGGGCAAGGGCCTGCGACTGCAGGGTGGCTTACGTTACATCCCCGGGTTAGCCAACCCCTTGGGACTATCACTTCCACTTTTTTATGGATTG